>JAVSBU010000090.1:606299-620347 GCA_033118015.1 Loricariichthys derbyi | reverse complement strand
GAGAGAGAGAGAGAGAGAGAGAGAGAGAGAGTGTGTGTGTGTGAGAGAGAGAGAGAGAGAGAGAGAGAGAGAGAGAGCGAGAGAGAGAGAGAGAGAGAGAGAGAGAGAGAGAGAGAGAGAGAGAGAGAGAGAGAGAGAGAGAGCTCAGTGGAGGGAGCTGCCTATGATAGAGCACACCAGTGACCAATCGGAGCGCAGATGGGCCGGGCTCCCGATTTCTCACAGTCCCTACAAGGGCCCTTAAAGTTTGTTTGTTGGCTGAACGCGGTGCGTGATGAAAACGCGTTACTCATCCCCGGCTGACGATAATCGAACCGATTTGATTTAAGGATATTCGACACCTTCTCCGGACAGAGCTAGCGCCGTGACGCGCGCCACCAGCCGATGTTTTGGGTTGCGCGTGTTTTTTTCTGCTTGGTTTCGCCTTCGGGAACAAACCATATAAGTTAGGCACAGTTTGGCTTCGAGCGAGGAGCGAGTCGTATCACTTCGCTGTCAGTCAGTAAGGGGGCAAAGAAAAGGCTGTGCTCGGGCCGAGTTTGGATGCTTTGCTACGGGCCTTTTGGACACTTTGGTGAAGTGAAGCGTAAATCCGTGAGAAGAGCGCCAGCTGTAAACTCCACGTGGGGCAAAACAAAATGACATTCCTGCAGTCTCCGTGATTTTTACGTGTCCACAAATCTGAGAAGGGTTAAACTGCGTCTGGGGAGGAAAAAAAGGAGAGATCCAGCCTTTCTCGGTGACTGGGACCGACTCATTGGGTGGGAGCAGCCGGAGAGACAAGAGTCCCCAGCAAATCAGCGGCTAATTGATTAAAGAGGCTTCATTTGAATAGGGGGAGGCTGGCGAGGTGCCAATCGCCTTCCACATCCACCCGATCCTCCCCCCCTTTTCTCTTTTCTCTCACCCCAACCTTCCTCAACCACCCACCACCCCCAACCACCCACCACCACCCCCCCTCTCTCTCCCTCTCTCCCTATGATTAATTGTGAGGCATTATTGATAATCATAACGGGACACATGCGCGCTGGATGGGTTCAGTTGCTGTGATTTCTGGGAAGTTTTTTGGACCGATTGTTTTTTGAGTGGTTACGCGCGGCCCATGCGCGAGTCAGCATGTCGCGGAGGAAGCAAGCGAAGCCACAGCATTTCCAGTCCGAGCCGCAGCCGGCCGTCAGCGAGCACGATGGTGAGTCCCGGACACATCGCTTCACTTCGCCAAGTTCACTCTGGGGTTTGGACTTTGCTGCGGGATGAGCGCGCGGATATTGGGAAAGAAGCGCGGTTAAATGAGACTGCTAAAAAACCCACGCTGGGTCTGGGGTTATAAAGAACTCATATCTAATATCGAGCATCTGCCAATAGATAACCATCTGCTCCTGGGTTAAATGCTGTGCCATTTTAAACGACTTTATTTGACTTGATTATTTTTAAAGGCTTGAAAAACGTAAACTTACACACATAAGACCTCACGCAGCTCAAGCTTTCATCACCAAGTTTCTATAAAGCATCAAGAACAGACCGTTCTGACCATCCGATTCCTAATTTCTAACTTTAGAATTCACTTATTTTATTTCTCAGGACTGGGGGGAAATCATGCCGAAACAAGCACTCTTTCTTTTAGCTGCTTGCATTTGGAGTGTAAAGTGCAAAGTGTGTTTTAAGAATAGGACACAAAGTTGTACGGATAGTGTTCCAGTTTAGGAACCGGTGATATATAGAATTCTTTTTTTTTTTTTTTTTTTTTTTTTGAGGGAGGGGGCGGTTTGTCTTCGTTATGAGCTTATGAAGTATTAAAAGAAATAATGCAACAACAATAGGCTATAATAGAATATAATATAACACAATATATCATAATATATCTGTTTCTCCTTTTTAATATAATATGTTCACACTTTCTTATTTTATATATAATCTATTATTTTAATTATTCGCATTTTCCAGCGATGAGTTTTTCAAAATCTATTCTAAACATGCTCAGTCATAACCTATCAATTGTATGACTTTTATAATGCTGATTGACTAATTTAATCAGTAGATATTTATATTACATAGATTTATATTAAATCCATTAGGTAGACATTTCTAAATCGGTCTGTTTTAAAAGTTTAAAGTTATAAGTTTTGCTCACATTTCAATTTATATTTGCAGATTTTAGCACAAAAAAATAAGATAGAGTTTAATTAACTATTAATGTAACATTTATTTTATGTAGGAGTATTTCACCTTGTTATTGAACTTTTTTTGCACTGATGCGCCTGAAACAAACAAGCCAAAAACCAGAAGGAAATCCAGGCGCGCACAGGATGGCAGGCGAAAATCCTCTTATACCCGACTACTCTAATTGATCTCCTTATACAAATGTGTAGTAGCTATATTTATAAGAAATTAATTTGAAGGGATTTGAAGGTTAAAAGCAACGTAATGATTTAGAAGAGATGACCTGAAATGCCAAGAGCGCACAAAAAAGTTAAGTTTCATCAGAGTGGGTCCTGATGGGGACAAAGGATTAAATCCTGTAGAACAGAAATTCTTGTGGATCTAAGTGCTGCAGTTCAGAGCGCTTTAACTGTGTGCTCTCCTTAAAGGTGCCTGTTTATGGGTGGATGGTCTTATCGGGCGTGCGATTCCATCTCCACATCTCGATCAGGTTTCGTTTCGCTTAGCCTGAAAGGACACTCGGATGTGATAAGGGCTTTACGTCTTGCTATCGAAACTCGATTCGTTTCCTACGCTTTTGTTTTTTAAAGCGATTTTCCCTATTGCTTCCAAATGGTGCGGATGGGTAAACTGCCAAAAAGTTGGGCTTCATGAACGTTTTTAAAAGCAGTAAGGACTTTTCTTGGGTCACTGTCAACTCAGTGCTCGTCAGCTCATTTTCTCCAGTCTTCAGATAAGCCGTTTCAATCACTTAAAACTCGGAAACTATGCACAAAAGGAGGCAGATGCAATGTCCAGATAATCAGATGCAGCAAGTTGTATTTTCCAGTTCCTGCGCCTTAGTTTAAATAATGCAAAACTCAACTCACTCTGGCGAGATATTATGAGACTGGCCACTTCTCTTTCCTTGTGTTTCTCAAGCAAATAATTAAACCTTCACTTCTTGGGCTGAAACTGGCTTGTATGATAACATTTTCTTCATAAAATTCTACCTAATCTGTACCTAAATTCAATTTAATGTGCCTATATGGATAATTCCTGTCAGAAGGTATATAACTTTGGCCTCACTGTGCAAAAGTAAAAAAAAATATTCAGCTGTATTAATAAATAAATGGGTTTGCGTGCAAACGACAATTTTTGCAAGACTTTCGAGAAACTGAGAGAAGAATAACGTCAACAAGCAAACTGCAGTAATGCCCTGCCTCAAATCCAATAAAGAAATGAATGGCAACTTTTGTCGGTCGACCTCAGCTGACCAAATGCAAAAGTCGAACGCAAAGCCATGTAACCTGTTGACTTCCACGCACATCACGCGTCTAATTTTGTTTAACTCATTAAATTGTTGTCTGGACGCCGGTCCCCCCCACCAATATGAACCGCTGCCCTGGTCAGATGCAGTTTTCTAGCCCCTAGACCCGCAACCTGATGTAATGGCCATGTAGTTGTATGTCCCTGTTGGCCCATTGCTGAGGGTGGGATGTGAAGCTGATTTAACCTTTGCCAGCCTCCTTCTGTGAGGAAGTGAGGAGAGATCAGGACTCGGCGTGTCCGTGTGCGCTGACCCCCAGACTGAGTGTTTAAAGAGCGTACCAGGAACCGCTGCTTTACTAGGGGTCTGGGGGTGCAGTGTGATTGTGGCCGTTTTGTCGTCTTGGCCCCCGGCTCCCCACCTTGAGAGGAACGCTTACCATCTCATGTAGTAAACAAATAATGCAGGAGCAGGCCAATCCACAGGGATTTGGTTGCTTGTCTTTTTTTGCTCCCAATCAGAAGTTTGGAAGTGGTCTTGAGGGCCCAGAGTTGCTTTGTTAAGTCCCCTCTCACACCCCTCCTGTTTAAAACATGGCACTAATGCAAAGTCTAAGAACACACTGTCCAGAGAAGAAGAGCTTTAGTGGAACCCCATCTAGTGTTCGTAGAGATGTGTTCTCAAGGCTGGAAAAGAGAGAGAGAGAGAGAGAGAGAGAGAGAGAGAGAGAGAGAGAGAGAGAGAGAGAGGGTGAGATGGGAGATGGGTGGGAAGAAGGGAGCAAGAAAGAAATGAAGAGGTAGCATGTGAACAGTAACTCCCTCTTCGAAGTACTGTGACGCCTGAAGCAGAGCAAAAACAACGTAGGCGATTCTGAATTTCTTTCCTCTCCTTTCGATTGCTTTCGGAAAAATAACCTCCTCTTTCCATTTTCCCCTCTTCCTCTTCACTTTCCCTTCTCGTCTGTTTTGGACCGAGAAGCCAAACGCAGAGCTCTCTGTAGAACTAACGCTTAGTAGTAGCTCGCTGCATTAATCCCTTACGAAAAACTGCTGCAAACCTTTAAGGGGTCACAGTGAAATCTTTCTGCTGTCTTACCATGCTTTAAAAGAAGATTTAATAAGGACGAACGTATTTAGTAGAGAAACAGGACTTTGTGTAGCGACAGACGTGTATGTTTTTGTACCCGCGGAGCTGACGCTTTCATTTTAATTGTATACTTTAGCTAAATTTTTTTCATCGAAACCTTTCAAGATCGAAGGCCGCCACCGTTGCAGTTGCAGGAGAAATACTGCTAGTTTTTCTTTAACTGCAGTGCATTTCTGTTCTCTCTTTCTCTCTCTCTCTGTCTCTTAAGCAATGTTTTGAAGCTTTATCCAGACAGAAATATCGTGTCATGTCTAATGAATTATCTATGCTGTGTTTTGTAGCACAGAGAAAATCTTTGTATACGTAATTTAGATGAGCAAAACTGGATCTAAACCTAAAAAGTCCAAGAAGAACTCCAAATGCTTAAAGAGTTCTCACAATGAAATGCTATTATTCTGTTTTTATTTTGTTTTGTTTTTTTTAAAAAGCAAACCCTCCTTTATGTGCACATGCTGAAAATTTATTTTCGTGAGGCGACTCTGGATTAATAAGCATAACTACATACGTATACTATACACAACTAAAAATAAGATGATCTTTGATTTTGTTTCTAATGCTTTGCATTTCAATCAGATAAGTCAAGTTTTATTTCTGTCTTGATTTAATATGGACTTGAATGCAGTGGTAATGCAGTTTTTTTCTCCCTGCAACTTGTTGATAGATAGAAAATTCAAAATATTGATAAAAAAATAGATTTTCTGCATCGGTCACTGTACGCGGTTAACAATAACCTTTGCGTTTTGAGACTTTACCTAAGATATGCGCCGAGATTAACTCGCAGGCTTTATCATAAACCGCTGCCAATTCTCACATAATCTCCTCCCCTCCCCCTTGACTAAATTAAACTAGTTTTCCCCTCATTAGGCACAACTAAACCTCTTGTGTTATTGTATTATTATTTTTTTATAATAAAAGTTGACTTTTCCTGTCTGGTGAGCATGGTGGTGGTGTGAAGCACGGCTTTGGCGTCATGGCAACTTTAGCATTATCTGATGTTGGATAGTAGAGAAAACACAGAGGAAGGATAATCCGTGAATTAAAGAGGATCTGTTCTAGAAATGGCCACGACGAGCAGGCCAGACCCTCGCCCCCTCGGTCCTGCTCTGACGCTCCCATGCTGGGGAACAATGGGGAGCCGTCCTGTCTCCCGGCAGGGCTGGGACACACTTCTGCAGGGGTTTCATTTGCAAATGAGTCTCCACGCTGATGAAAATGTAGAGGGCAAAGCCCCGCAGTGAAAGGGTTCATAGAAAATTGCAATTTGTAAATCAACTTGTATGTAAAACAGCAAGTTTTTTTTTTTTTTTTTGCAGGATACAAAGAAAGGGTGAGAGAGAGAGAGAGAGAGAGAGAGAGAGAGAGAGAGCAGGCAAGGGAGAGACAGAAAAGTATTTTCCTTCCTTTCCAGACTTCTTTTCTAACTATTATATCATCTGCTTTTCGTTTAAAAACACCTTTTCCATTTACAAACCGATGTTACTGGTTACCAACACACATATTTTTATAAATGCTCTGCATTTTCATGCTGCTCCTCCTGCAACTGCAAACTTTCCTCGCTCATCTATCAAGACTGCATCCTCTTATACCGTTGTTTACCCCCCAGTTAGCGTCCTTAGTGGTTGCGACAAATATAGCAAGGCAATCTTTAACCAATGCCTCGCTCATTCCTGTCAGGCCCTGATTTCAGGCTGACCGGATACAAATTAGTTTAGTGACAGGGATAACCTATCAGAGAAGCACGCAGCCAGTTGAAAATGAGCAAAGTTGACAGCAAATTGAAAGTCTTAAAAAGGCCCTCAAACTCCTGGCTCGTGCCGAGTGGACATGTAAGAATCAGGGAGTATGAAATATTGGAAATCAATGGCTCTCTATGAAATTTTATTAGGCCCCATTTTGTCCGTGGTTCGTCGTGTTTTACGTTTTGATGGATTGTCTGAAGAAAACGATGACCTAAGGTTGTGCGATCGAGGGAATTCAGACACAGCTCGCATACCGTTTAACTGTTATCAGTCCATCTTCGTTTTGACCTGGCTCTCTTTCTCTCTCTTTTTTTCTCTCAAAGCCGTCAGGTCGTTTTGTTCCTTCGCTAATGGATGTTTTTAGATATATAAACAGGTTAAGCATTAAACTGATTAACAGAGGATTGGTGACAATAGATCTGAAGAGATAAAGCGTCTTCTTTGGCTGCAAAACATTTCCAAATCACTAATCCCCTTGTTCTCTCTCTTGTCTCCCTCTGCCCTCCCTCTTGTCTTTTCCAGAGGACACTGAGCCCAGGCCTGACGACCCCCCTTGCAAGGACCCAGGTGCCCACGTCTGTGGCAGATGCTGCGCTGAGTTCTTTGAACTGTCGGATCTTGAACAACACCAGAAGAGCTGCACTAAGAATCAATTAGTTCTGATTGTGAACGACACTCCAGTGTCTCCCGCCGGAACCTTCTCCCCGAGTTCTCCTCCCCATAATCCCGATGAACAGGCGCACGAGGCGATTAATAACGCAGACGAAGTGGAGTGCGCTGACCTTTTAGACGCCAACTCCCTGGATAAAGACGAAGAAGCTATGGACGTGGACGTTTCTGCAATTCATGTTGACCATGAAGATGAAAACGCAAATATGGAGGCAAACAGCCCCACCAACGACAGCAGTGAAGGAAGCCATGCTGGTCTAGGCAGCACCGGATCCACTCTGGTAAGCTCTGCTATTGCAGCGGCACTACCTCATCTTGGTAATCTGGCCGAGCTGGGACATTTTTCAGTGATGAACAGCAACGTCATCATTGAGAATCTCCAGAGTACCAAAGTGGCGGTGGCCCAGTTCTCTCAGGAGACAAGATCAGGAGGGGGCCAGAGGATTGCAGTTCCTGCACTTATGGAGCAACTTTTAGCTCTGCAACAACAGCAGATTCATCAGCTGCAATTAATAGAGCAGATTCGCCACCAGATCCTTTTGCTGGCATCCCAATCTCCTGAGCTACAGGTGCCACCCACGTCCTCCCCTGGAACTCTAGCTTCATCCACCAGCCCACTGGCCACACTCAGCTCCCACCTTTCACAGCAGTTAGCTGCCGCAGCAGGCCTAGCACAGAGTCTGGCCAGTCAGTCTGCTAGCATTAGCAGTCTGAAGCAGATAGCCAGTGTAGCACAGCTACCTCAAAGCAACTCGAGCATTGGAGAGTCATCTCAAAGTCTGGCAGCAATGGGCACAGCTGTGGTGAACACCCAAACATCGGACAAGAGGACCGGATACCCTGGAAATCTGCATTCCCAGCTAGGGAACCCATCATTGGCGAAGTCCACTACCCCAGCGTTTGCAATTGGAACCCTGTTGAATCCCGTGGCTAGCTCACTTCTACCTCAGCCTCCACCTGGAAACCCAATGTTCTCCAATCCTCTCCCCAGTGTTGGAACCACAGCAGAGGACCTCAACTCACTCGCAGCATTAGCCCAGCAGAGGAAAATCAAGCCACCCAGTGTCTCGTCGTTTGAGCCCAAGAGCAACTCAGAGGAGGCGTTCTTCAAACACAAGTGTAGGTTTTGCGCCAAGGTGTTTGGGAGTGACAGTGCCTTGCAGATCCATTTACGTTCGCACACAGGAGAGAGGCCGTACAAATGCAACATCTGTGGCAACCGCTTTTCAACTCGTGGTAACTTAAAGGTTCACTTTCAGCGTCATAAAGAGAAGTATCCTCACATTCAGATGAATCCCTACCCAGTCCCAGAGCATTTGGACAATATTCCAACCAGCACTGGCATTCCTTATGGAATGTCGATGGCACCAGAGAAGCCAGTGACCAGCTGGTTGGACAGTAAGCCTGTCTTATCGACTCTGAGCTCATCAGTCGGAATGTTGCTCCCACCGACTATGCCAAGTTTGCCACCGTTCATCAAAAAGGAGGAGAATCATTCTGTGGCCATAACAAGCCCGTCCCACTCCGCCAAGAGTGACTCAGGTCCAGCTGAGCCTTCCACCAAAAGCAGTGATGGTGTGTCGGATGAAGGCGATGGTGCAACCTTGCCTACCTCAAATGGAAAAACTGAAGAAAGAAGCCAGCCTTCTGGCTTCACAACAAACACAATCTCTTCTGGTGAGAGCAAGATTGAGTACACCACCTCCAACAGCCCTCCCATGGCCACCAACCCACTGATGCCACTGATGTCTGAGCAGTTTAAGGCAAAGTTCCCATTTGGAGGTCTCCTCGACCCACTCCATGGTTCAGAAACTTCCAAACTGCAGCAGTTGGTGGAGAACATTGACAGGAAAGTGACAGACCCTAACGAGTGTGTCATTTGCCACCGTGTTCTCAGCTGCCAGAGCGCGCTGAAAATGCACTACCGCACCCATACCGGAGAACGGCCCTTTAAGTGCAAAATTTGCGGCCGAGCCTTTACCACTAAGGGGAATTTGAAGACCCACTATAGTGTCCATCGTGCCATTCCACCTCTGAGGGTGCAGCACTCATGCCCTATCTGCCAGAAGAAGTTCACCAACGCTGTTGTGCTGCAGCAGCACATCCGAATGCACATGGGTGGCCAGATCCCCAACACCCTTCTACCCGACAGCTACCCTGAGTCCATGGGCTCTGACTCCGGCTCCTTTGAAGAGAGAAATTTTGACGATCTAGACTTCTCAGATGATAACATGGAAGGAATGGAGGATGGTCCAGATAGCAGCATTCCAGACACACCAAAATCTGCTGATGCCTCCCAGGACAGCCTGTGTTCTTCACCGACACCACAAGAGCATTTAGGTGTTGACCATCAGGATAAGAATTTACCACATGGAATCAGTGAGGATTCACAGTTAACTAGAGTCAAAGCAGTGGAGAATGGCTCAATCGAAGGAGATCATTTTACTAATGACTCCTCCTCACCAGGAGGTGATGTAGAGAGCCAAAGTGCAGGAAGTCCGGCTGCCTCAGAATCTACCTCCTCCATGCGAGCTCCATCACCTTCCAGCGGTCCTCCGTTCCAGCGTAAATCCCCAAGTCTGGAGGAACGTCAGATGAAGGCATCATCACTAGAGCACCTAAATGCAGGCCTCATGCAGACCCATTCCTCCGGTCTCGGGGCTCTCGACTTAACTTCCATGAACCCCTCTAAAGATCCACTAGGCATGCTTTTCCCATTTCGTGACCGAGGCATCTCGAAAAATACGTCGTGCGACATCTGCGGGAAAACATTTGCCTGTCAGAGTGCCTTGGACATCCATTACCGAAGCCATACCAAAGAAAGGCCGTTCATTTGCACGGCCTGCAACCGTGGCTTCTCCACCAAGGGAAATCTAAAGCAGCACATGCTGACCCACCAAATGAGGGATTTGCCCTCCCAGCTCTTTGAGCCTAATACTAGCATGGCACCGAGCCCAACGCCATCCCTGCTCTCGGTTGGGACTCTGCCATCCTTGATCAAGACTGAGAATGGTATGTTTCATGGTCCTCAGCACGACAGCAAAGACCTCACTGCGGGCCTGGTCACGTCCTCTGCTTCCACGTCCCCGGTGCTCTCAGCCGCTCCTCCTAGACGGACACCCAAACAGCACTACTGCAACACATGTGGGAAGATGTTCTCCTCTTCCAGTGCGCTGCAGATCCACGAGAGGACCCACACCGGGGAGAAGCCCTTTGCTTGCACCATTTGTGGACGTGCATTCACTACCAAAGGAAATCTCAAGGTAATCATCCCCCTTTTCTTTATTATTCTAAGGCACTTATTCCTTTTAACATCCAGATTTTTCTTCATGCAGGATTGCTTTCCCAATTTTATCTTAATAATGAAGCAGGTAGAGAGAGAGGGCATCTCCACCAGGGGCTGAAATAAAGGTGGAAAGGTTGAGTCACTCACTAATATGAATATTGGGCAGAAACCTGAGAATGTGACTGATGGAGCACAGCCAGGAACACTTCACTTAACAGGCTTTGACTACAGTTACCAGCAGCAACCTCCCCTAGCTGCAGCAAGCTCGCTGTATTTTTGTTTTCTTTTTTTTCTAGACCGTATCTTGTGAAAAAACGTGTGATTCCTTTTGATCACGGACAGAACGGGCCCCCCTCTCATAGATAAACAGAAACCGATGGGGTTTTATTTGATCGCACCAGTCGCCTGTGAAGAACCGAGGAAACCTGACACATAATTTTCAGCGTAAATCTCTAACCAGAGTCGGTGTATCCATTAATTAGAGTAGAGGAAAGGCATTCGTTTATTTCTATCCTGTAGTCCCAGGATGAAGACCTAGGAATCAAGTGCACTTCATTAGGCAAGTGCTGAAGGAACGAAACCATCACATTTGTATATAAATTATTTACAAATTATAACAAATCCAAGGTGCTGAGATCCATTGTAACTAGATCACGTGCTTGAAGGACAAAGCAGGGGTTATGTGACACATTTAATAGTGACCGGTGCAATAAGAGGGGACAGTGCAATTTATCCAAGACGAGGCTTATCCTCGAGAGGCTCCCTCAGCTCTCAGAGTGAGGGATTATTTTTGAAAATGTATTTTCTCACCCTTAAAGCTCGACCGCACACAAACGCCACAGTGGCCCAATTAAAATTCATTAGCTACATTTTTTGTTTTCCACTGCATCATCTGAAATGTGTTGAGAAAATGCACGAGGAAACATCATTCACACTCTCACCGTGTGTTGTTGTGTGTGTTTTGTGTATTAAGGTGCACATGGGTACCCACATGTGGAACAGCGCCCCGGCCCGGCGAGGACGCAGGCTCTCTGTAGACGGTCCCATGGCTTTCCTGGGCACCAACCCGGTCAAGTTCCCTGAACTCTTCCAGAAGGACTTGTCTGGCAGACCAGGAAACGGAGACCCTGCCAGTTTCTGGAACCAGTATGCTGCTGCCTTCTCTAACGGCCTAGCCATGAAGACCAACGAGATATCTGTGATCCAGAATGGAGGCCTGCCCCCATCTCTGTCTGGGAGCATCGGGAACGGGGGGAGCTCCCCCATCGGTGGCCTGACGGGCAGCATGGACAAGCTGCATAACTCAGAATCCAATGCAGCACTGGCCGGCCTCGAGAAAATGGCCAACACGGAGAACGGCACTCACTTCCGATTCACTCGCTTCATAGAGGACAACAAGGAGATTGTCACTAATTAGAGCACGAGCAGCGAGTGCTTCGATGGTACAAATGCTCACGGAGAAAAAAGAGCAAGCACGGGAGAACGTCAAGGGGTCGCCGTCGAGACTCTAGTTACAGGAGAGAACTTGCTTTTTTGTACAATGTACAACATGGTAAACTTTTACAACGCTTATTTATTAGTGATTATAACGTTGCTCAAATCCACGTGGAAACATTAACAGTTGTTTTGTTTTTGGTTGGTTTTTCTTTCCTTTTTTTTTTTTTTTTTGTCTTTTACCTTTCCGTTTTATCACCAGGATGGAGCTGTGTGACGTGTAAACGTGTGCTTTTTTTGGTGGACCTTTTAATAGATGACCTTTATGTTGGTATTAAATTATTTCTATATGTAGTCTGTATAACAAAACCGTTGATGTTTGTGATGCATTAGAGCTTGAATATGCGAAAACAAAAGGCTGTAAATACTGTACACTGATCTGTTTTAGATGGTTTACCAGCTGTGTATTGACTCCCCTCCTCCCACCCTCAGCCTGTTACAATATCCTGACTTTTTCCCCCCTTCAGACAGATACCATGCAGGATAGTTCTATCGTCGAGTTTTTATTTAAGGACAAAACAAACGAGCGTGATTAGGCTACATCTCAGCTCTTTTTAGAACTCGAGCCTTGTTTTTTGGACCTTTATTGTATTGTGGCTTTCACTTTCCATCTTTAGTTTCCTTCCTTTATTTCTTAAGACTCCCAATACTTGGCATCCTTGTTAACACCAGATGTCCATATCCTGGTTTATACCTGAGAAACGTGTTCTGTACGCTACTTATTGAAGGAAATATGAGCTGGGTTCTAGTGATGCGCTCCAGCATCTTTGTGATGTTCTCAAAACAGATATGGAAGAGCAAAATCCCTACGAGAATGTATATAACGTTGCTGAAAAATGACCCAACTCCAAATGTTTTATAAATATAAAGGTATATATGTTAGGTTTGAAAATCGTGGGACTGTTACATGCACTTTCTTGGGAAAAAGATGGAAAAATCTTTAAGGGTCCAGTTTCTCTACACAGTTTAATACCTACCTACTAACAACTACAATACTGTAATTCTTTATTCTAATAATCAAATACATCTGTTTTTTCTTTGTTTCAAAAGAAACAGTGTGTGTGCGTGTGTGGTTAAATTCAGTTGGGATGCTTTTGTAACACACCTTTAAATCCGCCTGCATTCTCATCGACTCTCGCACTGCTCTCTGTTTGGATGGAAATGCAATTTAGCGAGAGCCGGACAGCCTGTGGCCATTAAAAAGCATAGCACATCAGCGCGAGTCCGATTTCAGTTCATCATTGGCCTGGTTGTCAGGCCTCTGAATCTTTAATTAAAGCATCGATCGGCTCAGGAGCCTCTGTCTCTCTGCGTTTGTGTAGATGCCTTCGATTGATCAGGTTTGCCCGTCTTCAAACAGGGAAACTTTTCTACATTTCCTCGTCTGGCTTGAGTAATCAATGTCTTTTTTAATCCTCAATAAGTGGCAAAACATATCGGAATATGGAACGGTATCCATGTGAGTGTTGGTAAGAGGTTTTATTAGTAGAGCAGGAAAATATTATGGAGGTTTGCCTGCAGGAAAATTGATCCAAATTAATTGCTTTCTCTCTCGGGTAGACTGTGATGAAATGAACCATGTTTTCTAAATTATATGAACCTTCCAGCAGCTCTGAAGAAGATAAAGACATGACGATTTCACCCTTTTTACTCTTTGCCCAAACTTTGCACTCGTTTAGTTTAACCAGAATTGCAAAAAATTTAATTTGCACATTTGTTCCTGCCCAGCTTACAATATCATTCATGCACAAAATGATCAGGGGTGCACAAACTTTTGCTTAAAACAAAAGCAGGCTATATGCTGCTGCATTTTGCATCAGCCATACCTGTAGAATCATTTTGTACAGCTAGTTATAGTGAGAAGGTCGACAGAGAGAACATTTGATCTGTCTGTCCCGCTGCTGTGACGGACCTTCAGCTCTTTTATCTCTGCTCTGAGTTTCTCTTTGATCTCTCTCTCTCTCTCTCTCTTCTCTCTCTCTCTCTCTTTCTCTCACTCTCGCTCTCTCGCTCTCTCTCTCTCTCTCTCTCTCTCTCTCTCTCTCTCTCTCTCCAGCTGTCTTTAATTTAACACCTCGTTGCACTTCCGGCAGGGCCAACTCCGTTAAGTCGACCCCTTCTCCTGTCCTCATCTTTCCTTTACCCCCGTCGCTGGCGTTCAGAGCTGCCTAAACTCCCTCAATATTTACACCATGTAGATGCTAAATGATCCTTGCAGAGAACGTGGACTCCCCCTCGTGCATATGCCCTCTCTCTCTCTCTCTCTCACTCTCTCTCTCTCTCTCTCTCTCTCTCTCTCTCT
>JAVSBU010000090.1:312780-323995 GCA_033118015.1 Loricariichthys derbyi | reverse complement strand
GATAAAGTTAGAGAGGCCAGACTGAGATGGTTCAGACATGTCCAGAGGAGGGACAGTGGGTATATTGGTAGAAGGATATTGCAAATGCAGTTGCCAGGAAAAAGACGACGAGGAAGGCCAAAGAGGAGATATATGGATGCAGTTAGAGAGTACATAGAAGTAGTTGGTGTGAGGACAGATGATGCAGAGGACAGAGTGAGATGGAGGAGGATGACTCGCTGTGGCGACGCCTGAAAAGGGAAAAGCCGAAAGAAGAAGGGAGTTTGTAATGGGGGACCATTACTAAAGACTCGTTGCATCAACATCGCGTGCATCCAAGAGGCAAATTGGAAAGGAGTAAAGGGTCAGGAAATCGGTGAAGGATACAAGCTGTACTATAATAGGAAAAATAATACCCACTGGGACTGTGATCAGCAAGAAGAATCAGGACAATGTTGTAGAGGTCAACCGAATATCCGATTGATAAGATCGAGCCCAGCACAACTACACTCCGAACTGTCACATACTACGCTCCAGAAACCGGATGCCTTAACAATGAGAAGGACAAATTTTGGTTAGCACTGGACACTCATCTACGAACTATTGACCCCGAAGAACACCCGATATTAGGAGGTGGCCTCAATGGCCTTGTTGGATCGCCGAGAGATGGGTACAACCAATGTCATGGTGACAATGAGTTGGCACTCGCAACGACAATGGGAACCGAAGTCTGGAGTGGAAGGAATAAAATGGTGGCGTTTACCAAAGTGTGGACCATCCAGCATTGGCCATGTGGGAAAAATTGGCTGGACAAGTCCATACTGTAGTGACTACTGTCCTTGAGACAATGAAGCCAGGGAAAGGGGCCTTTGACAAGCAAGTTTGGCGGTGGAATGAAGAAGTGCAAACAGCTGTAATGGAGACGCAAAAGGCATTAAAACTTTGGATCCAATCCCGCACCAAGACAGATCTCCATCGTTACAAGACTCTAAAAACAGTAGTAGTGGCAGTCAAGGCTGCTTAGTATGACCATGCATATGACAAATTGGAAACGGCTGAAGGAGCAAATAAAATCTATTGAGTGGCCAACGCTCGTCACCAAACCACTCAGCCACATCAAGCACATAAAAGGTGAAGACCACCATCTCCTGCGAGACCCATCCGCCATCCTCTGCCCATGGAGCAAATACTTGTCCAAAATCAGTAATGAGGAATTTAACCACCCACTGATTCAAAGCACCGATCCGATTTTTGGGCGCGTGGCACCAGTTACCAATGAGGAGGTTGAAGAAGCGATGATGATGATGATGATGAAGAATGGGAAGGCAACCGGCCCAGCTGAAGTGTGGAAGGTCCTTGGCTGCAAAGGCACCACAATTCTTGCTGCCCTCTTCAACCAAATCATTGATGAGGGTGTAGCCCCACCAGCTTGGATAACCAGTAACACAGTGCTCATCTGAAACAGCAAGGGCGAGTGTGACCGAATGCTCCAATTATTGGCCAATCCGACTCCTGTGTCACACCATGAAAATAATCGATCGGATTACTGATTACAAGCTCCACAATATTGTCTCCATCACTCCGAACCAATGTGGTTTTCTTAAAGGGAATGGAACAATGGACGGCATCCATGCTGCACGGCTGCTTTTGGAGAAACACAGCGAGAGGACAAAACCCATCCACATGGCATTCCTTGACCTGGAAAAAGCCTTCGATTGCATCAATCTTGATCTCATCTGGCAAACAATACGATCCCATGTTCCCGAAGCTTACGTTCAGTAGATCCAACTACTCTACCACAACATCACCAGTGTGGTCCGATGTGCAGTGGGAATATCTCTCCCGCGCCTCAATGTTTAAGTACATCAAGGATTAGCACCCCCTCCCCTTATTCATCCTCTGCATGGACACTGCGATGTCTGTTCTCCTGACGAATGGACATTGTGGCAAACTGCAAGAGCAAACATGGCAATGGAATGAACGGCTTGAGGAATTTGGACAGAATTTAGACAGAATATATGGACTGTGGCCACCAAACCAACAGAACCATCAGCACTGGGGGAGAAGACCTGAAGAAAGTGGAGCAAATACCTCGGCTAATTGATACGCGGCGATGTTGACAGTCCCCAAGTTGCACGCGCCTGTAAACGCTACTTGGATGAAATGGCAACAAATGCCCTTATGCCTCAAGTCAAAAGTCTATATGATGATGATACACAGTCGCCCTTTACGGATTGGAGTCCTGGCCAATGATAGCAAAGCATGAGAAAAACCATCATGTGATGGAAATGCAAATTCTCAGATGGTGTCTGGGACTAACACGATTTGACCAGGCTACAAACAACGACGTCCGAAGATGGCTGAGAGTCACACCAATTGTGGCGAAAATGCAGGAAGCTAGGCTTAGATAGTAGAGGACCACAATACGTCATGACCCTAATGGCCAGCGACCACATGGTAGACCTAAAAAATGGTGGATGGATCGAAACAAAGAGGACTGGCAACGTGAACAAAACCCCCAAATTTGATCAACCCAAATGGAAACAGATGTCTGTTTCTGTCTGTTACAGCCCCTGCTGTATCACAGGAAAAACACTAAGAAGAAGAATGAAATTAACAGTATCATTATTAAAATGCTAGTAATGCTTTAATGGTTTTAAAGCGGGTCTTCCTCTCCCGTGGGTTCCCCCCCCTACAGGTTGTTCCCGTTAACCTGGATGTATCTTCAACCCACAAGTTTAATATGCATTGTACATATCATAACTTTAAACATGTGTAAAAACATTCACGGTAAACGCTATAATGGTCAGGACCAGCACAGATCAGACATTATTAGGGTGGTAGATCAATCTCAGCACTGCAGTAACAGATGTGGCGGTAGTATGTTTGTGTGTTGCGCTGGTACGGGTTTATTAGACACAGCAACGTTCAATAACAGGTTATGCTCTGGCTATATACTGGTTTTAAAACAGCTCTTCATCCCCTGTTTTTTTTTTTTTTTTTCTTTTTTTTTTTTTCCTCCAGGTTTTCCCTATTAAGGTGATGAATGCCCCCATAATTTGTTGAAAAATGAATTGAAAGTGAACAAAAACAAAACAGGGTTAGTCTATTGGCAGACTAAGCGCTCCTGCCTGGATGCCCAGCATCTGTGGGAGGGTATCATTCCGCATAGTTTTTGCCCAGGGAAAAAGTTGAATTCAAAATTCAGAATGCTTTGAGAAAAAACCCCAGACCATGTATTTAAACAAATAATGCAAAAACCTAACCTAATACAGCCTGTTGAACTTTCAGACACAGTAATGTGAATCACAAGTCTAAACATATTATACAGTTTAATGGTGATTCATGCCACGTCACTTTTTGCATTAGGTTTGAGCATCAGCAAATATAAAAGCTGCAAAAAAATAAACCCAAGAACACATGCAATTATCTTTGTGTACAATATTAGCACACTTGCTGGTTTCTGATATATACAACTTCAACAGCAACAACACCACCAACAGTAATCACAATAATCTTCAGTTCTTGTGAATGGGATTGAATGAGTGTTTTTATACAGATATAAATGGAGTTTACAGATTAGTGTATTATTGTGGTCAGTCTCCTGTACTGCTAGACTGATTACTGCAAATCTTTATTTCACTGCTACATGACATGTACAAACCCAATTCCAATGAAGTTGGGACGTTGTGTAAAACATAAATAAAAACAGAAAATGTTGATTTGCAAATCCTTTTCAACCCATATTCAGTTAAATACACTGTAAATACATGTAATGTTCAAATGGATAAACTCTATTGCAATTGCAAACTTTATTATTTGCAAATATTCACTCATTTTGAATTTGATGTCCGCAACATGTTCCAAAAACGTTGAGACGATGGCAATTTAGGGTTAGTAATAAGGTTAAAAACTATGTAATGATGTGCCATTTCCATCTCCTGCTCTTCAAAGTCTCAGCCTTTCTTGGATCTTTTGTACCAAATCATGATCATAATCACGTGTTTGAAATCAAATCATTATATCATTTTTAACCTTATTACTAGCCCTAAACTGTACCTGTCCCAACTTTTTTGGAACGTGTTGCAGGCATCAAATTGGAAATGAGTGAATATTTGCAAAAACAACAACAAAAAAAAACAAAAACAGTAAAGTTTATCCATTTGAACATTACACATCTTTTCTTTGTAGTGTATTCCATTGAATATGGGTTGAAAAGGATTGGATTTTGCAAATCATCATATTCTGTTTTTATTTATGTTTTACAAAACATCCCAACTTCATTGGAATTGGGGTTGTATTACAAATACTTGGTTCAGGGGAAAAAAACATCCCCAAAACAAATCCCTTTCATGCATTTGATGTTTCTTTCAAAGTTGGATGATTAAAAAAGGTACAAAATATTTACCATAAAAAAAAAAACCAACAAAAAAAAAAAACAAAACAAAAAACAAAACCACAATTGCAGAGGTTTTCTTTGGTACAGAGGTACAGTAAGGCTGAGATGGATTGTAAATACCCAACTACAAAATGGCATTTTAGAGAATTAGGCACAAGAAAATGTGGCAAGATATTAACAGTAAATTGTTCAACCCATACTCCACAACCTTGCTCAGAATAAAATGCTGGTTTGATTTTTCTTTTTTTTAAAAAGCTAACAATGCAAGAAAATGTTTCTCATTTAAATCCCAAAGTTGTCAGCTTGATTAATGGCTTAGTGTTTTAGATTTAGTTCTACACACAGTATATTATTGACATCTTTCACATAACAGCACAAGGACAGTGGGTAAAAAAAACAAAACTTGAAATTATTACACAATCATGGCAGTTCTATATCAAAGCCATGTCACACTAGCACTTTTATCAGGGAATCTAACAGGATAGGGTCAAGTATGAACACATGCTGGAGTCAGATGTGTTTACACTGATGTGGCTGTTTACCAAATGGAAAATTTAAATAAGAAAGAAAGAAAAAAGGAAGACAGAAATCATTACCAGGAGGGATTATGACTAAACAGATAACATTACCAGGAAAGATGCACTGAAGCCTGAGGCTTTTTAAACATTATCAGATGGAAGAGACAACAAGAAAAACCTACAGGATAAATATCTGAATACAGGTATGCACCATTTACCATAGTCAAATTGTAGTTTAGATACTGTACACAGTGTTTTAACCTAAACAATTATATTAATTATGAACATTTAGTACAGTACTGTACTGTACAATATAGTAAGTCTTATCTTCATGTCTTTTATAAAACCTATTAAATTATCTGAAAATGTGAGTGGAACCATGATTTATGCCTGTGATTCTCTTTTCTGCCAGCAGGTGTCACAATAATAATAATAATAATAATAATAATAATAATAATAATAATAATGCGTTGGATTTATATAGCGCTTTTTCCAGAACTCAAAGCACTTTACACTTGCATTATCCATTCATACCATACCTGGTGGTGGTTTGCTCTGGTTTCCTATCATTCAGACGTGAATTAGACATATATAAGACATTTTTATTTTCTAATTTCATTTTGATACCTCAGCCATTAAAGTGAACACATGTTGATCGGGTGGACGTTAAATGCGAGTAGACCAATAAGTTCATAACAATAAATGTGTCAGACGCTCGATCGGACAGAAATTCTTTGTTAAATTGCTGCTACAGTACAGGCTGATGTGTAGGTAGCAGGATTTTAGACAGCAGGCTTATGTCACATATGTATCAAAGGCCATTTGTGACAGGGTCAGGGTTATAACGATACTAATCAGCACCCAGTTAATCTAAACATGTGAGAGGTGGGGCTTGCATGGATTAGACTTGGTTGGCCAGCACACACCACAGATGTGCATTAAGATCTGGGGAATCTGGAGGCCAGGTCAACGCGTGTTCCTGAACAACTCAGCTTGGTAAATTTAGTGAGAGGCAATATTCTAAAACCTTCCTTAGGCCTCAGATTCACATTGTATTTCTTATGGTGACAGGATAATTCATTCTTTTTTCCCTTTTAAAACAAAAACAAGAAAAGATGTTTGGTACGAAGATGGGTACAACCTTATGAGATTTGAATACAAAAAATACTGCTAATGAATCGAAAAGGTGGCTGGTTAGTTCAGTTTAAAAGTGCATAGAGAAAATCAGATCAAATCCTGAGTCAAACCTCTTATATAGACATTGTTCTCTCTCGCCACCACCGTCACAGAAGAAGAGGATGGAAGATGGGATGAAAATCGCTTCCTTCCAATCTGAGATCCAGTTTTATCCCAGTAGGCCCAAATCATGACTCCTTATAACGATCATTTTGGGGTTTTTGGAAAAACCAATATATGACCAACACTACATTTATCATGCGTTTAGCTATTGTCACCCCTTTATTGGTTAGAGCTTTATTATTATGCCCATCATCTAATAACTAGGCTTTTGTGCCTTTTTAAAAGGCAGTTTGGTTCACCTTAGAGGTTCCCAATCACATACAGATTTATAACATATAAACCATGTCAGCTAGTGCAAATAATAAACCATTTAATGATTGTATTAAAGAAAACCCTGCTCTTTAAATATGGCAATTCAATTAATTGAATCCTTCACAATTAGATCTAGAACCCTGAGATTAGATCAATTGAATGTCCCACAAAATCAGCAAAAGAGAATAGCTAATTTCATAACAATCGACTTTCGGACTATTTGAGGAATTTCATTTTCCACTGTTAACTTTCACTCGGGTGGTGCGGCAATGATTCACTTAGCCCCAGCACCTACTCACCAGGCACGTTTGGCCACATCTGGAACAGGTCGGAACTGGGGGATCCCATGGGGGTTTTGGCCAGGATAAGCAGGGATAAGAATCCCTTAAGACGGGGATAGAAATAAAAAGGGGGATTAAAAGAGAATAATTTTTCACATTGCATAGATGATTTGACATGTAATATGTTGTACAGTTATGAACATTTTTGAACATAAAGTTGAGGTGCTCCCTGATTTATAATGGGGATACATTCCAACAAATCCATCCTTAAGCTTAAACATGCTTGAAACATTTTCATTAACCTGGGCAAAATTATTATAGTAACATTAAGCTTATTTTATAATAGTGCATCCTATTGGTGCTAGTGCCCAGATGACCAGCATTTTTGGGAGAGTATCACACTACATTAGCTTTAGTTGGAAAAATCGAAATTTAAAATGTAGGATGTGTTTTCTACTGAATTGCTATCATTAAGCCGAACCATCATGAAACTGGAAGCACCTGTATATATGTAAGATGACAAATCTCTTTTGTGATATTCCCACGCTCCTAATATTAGCATCACGCATGTATTATTAAATATTACCTATTCAATATGTTCTGCCCAGGGAAGCACCTGACATCTGCAAAGATGAAAGGTATAACAACAAATCTCTACCGTAAAACAAAGTCAATACATGTTCAAAAGTAAGATTAATTTAAAAAACAAAACAAAAAACATTTCCAAAAAGATTTCCAAAAACAATACACCTTGCCTGCAAGGTAAGCAGAAAAATTCCTTGTCCACAACTATTTGTTGAGCTGAAAAACAAAAGAAAAAGCCTAAAAAATGTTAAATTATCATTTTAGTCTTAGTAGAAATGGTCTTGCGTAGGATGAAAACGAACAGACCAGCACCGTCATCAGAGCAAAGGCGCACAATACAAATCAGACTGCAAACGCAGGACATGGGGTGTCATACAAGGCTCAAAAATGCATAAATAAAAACGTAAAAAACATCCAGTTAAAATCTCCAAATATCAAAACAATACAAAACTTAAAATCTTAAAGGTAACCCTAACCCAGCATTTCCACTGTTGTCTGGTCCTTGCTCTCCAGCCACTCAAATCCAGTTGAATTCACAGTCTCGCTGCAAATCTGTTGGAAAATTGGGTCGTCCTTTAATTCCTCTAGCGGTGATTCTTCATACTGACTTTGCTGCTGACTTGGATCAAACAGCAGATTTGTGTCAAGAGTGTTCAGGTCGTTTATGCTACCAGAGAATTCGGAGCTCAGCTGGATATTCCCAGGGAACTCCGACCCCTCAGTGCTCAGTTCAGAGGCCTGGACTGAGGGTTGTGAGCTTGTTTTGAGGGTGTGTGACTGAAACAGGTCCTTAACTGTAGTGCTGCTGAAATTCAGAGGTTGCTGGTGTTGATGAGGCTGAACTAACAAGGCCTGGTTCTGTTGCTCTTCCAGCAGCTGCTTCCTCTTATCAGCCACATGCTGTCCCTGGGGCTCCGTTTCTGCGAAGCTCATTTGCTCCCGCCCGCAGCTCTTCACGTGGACGGCAGGCTTGGCAAAGTTGTAGGCTGACGTGGCAGGAGCCTGGTGGTTAGCGCCACTGGCAAAAGTGGAAGTGGCAGTCGTGTCTAGGAGTTGCGAGAGGTTCACGCGGGCAGTGTAGCCTGATGGCGTGCTGTTCACGCCAAGTCCACGCAGCACATCTCCGTCCCCATCCATCTTGCCAAGGAGGACGTTGGTGATCTTTTTGCCATTGCATGATTGGCCACCGGCTTGCATTGGCAGAACTTCCGTCTGCATCATCACGTTCAGCGGGACAGACCGACTCCTCTGTGCCATGCTGCTGACGCTGGTGTCCGTCTGACTGTTGGCGAAGATGTTCAGCACTTCAGCTGTGACTGGCAAATTAAAAGGAGAGGCCACATAACGGGTGACATTAGGGTTCTGAGTCCCACTCAGTTTGCGCTGCCTGACCGCAGGGCTAACGCTGCGGCAGCGGAAGGTTCCAGAACCTGAGGAGGCAGTGCTGCCTTTGTTATCAAGAGGGGCCGGAACGGCAAATCCTTCCTGCTTGTTGAGATTAGCCATGCTGGCTACCTGCTGCTGGACTGGAGAGATAGGCGTCAAGCGATGTGTGTGTGGGTCATGGTGCCTGACTGGGGATTGGCCTGGGATGGCAAAAGCATGAGGCTTCCTGAACTGGTCATCCACCAGGTTCTGATAGTTGGGCAAAATGCTGATTCCATTGCTGGAACTGGTGCTGTTATTCATCCACTCCAGCTTTGCTTTATCTGGGTGGGTTGCCATTGGCCTCTGCATAGGCTTCACTGGACTGGAAGTGACAATGCTGCCATCATGGTAACTCGGGATGTTGGAATTGATAGGGGTGAAAGCAAATGGGTTTCTGCACTCGACAGGGCTGGGCGGGATGCTACTGCTACAGTTAGAGTGAGGGGTTCCGATAGGAGTTTGGCAGCTGCTTCCCAGAGCACTGTCCACGGGAGTGGTGGGGGCAAACCGCGAGCATGGGCTCTCACGGGCCAGTCCCTGCCCCCCTCCTAATGCATCTGCGCCATAGTTGGGCGTGTCAATAGATGCACTGCTGCTGCTGTGGACCGAGTTGTAGTATGATGTGGAGGTCTGCCGTGGAGTCGACGTCATTTTGTTCTGCAAGGCAGCTTGCAGGGACATGCTCCCACAGCCCCTAAGGTCTTGCATGGAGCTCTTCATCTGCTCCTCCATCTGAACTAGTTCTTCTACAATGCTGTCCTGAGTCATGTCGTCCTCATTAAAGGGGAAGTAGCCCAAGAGTGGCTGAGATGAGACGTATTCTGCCAGCTCGGTAGCAGGAGCTTGAGTAGTCACCGGAGGTTCCATGACTGAAGTGGACATCTGCTTGCTTTGGCTACTGTCTCGCTGCTCATGATCCCAAAACGGCATAAATGAGTCTGACTCTTCCAACCCCCTCTGAATGGCTTGGATATTTGTGCGCTGCTGGAGCAAGGCCTGACCCAGGGCGCTAACCGCACGAGTGCCTATTGGCTTGCTGACCAAATGGGACAAATTCACTTCCCACTGTCCTTGAGAAACACTTCGTGGTCGGCTAAAGGTCTGAAAACTGGTATTCCTCACTTGAGGATTCTGGCCATGGACATTTACAGCAGCACCACAGGACAAGGCTGCTTCCCATCCTTCATGGGAGACACCTTGTGGTCCACAAACGGTCTGGAAGCCATTATTCCCAACTGGAGAATCAGAGACAGCAATGTTGCAGGTAGGAATGTTGGAACTAATCCCTCCTTTCACCTTCCCAGCAGCTGAGGCAGGGGCACTTTCTGGTCGGATGGGTTCTGCCCTGGGAATATTCTTTGTCGTGATGCCCACTTGCAAATGTGCACCATCACATCCTTCCGAAATGAAAATTTTCTTGACGGGTATCAGACTCAAATCTGGGTGCAAGCCCTCTCGTTTGCGATGGCACGTAGATGCCAATTCTGCTTCCCTGGTTGTTGGAGCATTGCTGGTGGTTTGACTGGGAACACCCTGATACAAGGTGCTCACTATGGGATTACTGTTGCTGCCAGCAGCCAGGGTGTCAGTAAGGAGCATTGTTCTTGTACATTTGGTCCCTGTTTGAACGTCCAATCCTGAAGAAATTTTCGAAAGCGGCGTAGGCACACTAGCGGCTCTGGGTTTGTGTGGCCCTTCTAGCTGTATACCTATACCAGCTTCCTGAGTACTGAGTTCAACCTGGGTTTCTCCAGCTTGAACTACATCCTCGACAGCATCGAACTTGGTGCTGCTGACTGATGCTGTAGCTATATCTCCTGGCCTTGACAGTGCAGATGGCATTGCAGCAACTGATCCACTACGGGCTCGCGGAACTGGCTGAAGGTCATCATTAAGGCCTGCGATTCCAGCTGAAGCAGGCCTTGTGACATGGCTGGTACTCATTGCGTCTGCAGTGGCCATGCTGCTTGGCCCCAGAGATATGGCTGTCATCTTGAGAATGCTGACCGGGCTGTCTTTGGACATTAGAGTTTTGGAGCTTTTTGCGATAAGGAGTGCGGGAGGCGAGCGTAGCGTGATGGTGCCAGTTGTAGCCGGTTTAGGGAGAATTTGGGGATAGCGATGGCGAGCAGGTCGATCACCAGCTGGGCTCACGGGGATGTTCTGAGGCGTCTTTGGACATCGGTTTGTAGACTGGATCGCCTGAGCGACCACTTGGAAATGGACAGGGAGGACCTTGCTCTCAGCCGGTGCAACCTGAACCGGGCTAGGAGACATCAGCTGCCTGCTCCTCTGAACCTGAGAAACAAGCAGAGAAACGTCATAACTGAAGATGACCTTTAAATGACCATCCTTTCAATATCCGGTTGCTTTAATGACCTAGATCTTAAAAATGATAATACAGTGAGTCCTCATTTAACGACGCCCCGATTAACGACGATTCAAAGTTACGACGGACTTTCACGAATACCATG
>JAVSBU010000090.1:142314-153230 GCA_033118015.1 Loricariichthys derbyi | reverse complement strand
GGAATACCAAAATTTCGAAACACATGCACATACAGAGCCTCAGCAGTCTCCCACGTGATGGGAAGACTTTTAAACGGTATAAATTTGACCGCCTTGGAGAAACGGTCGATAACCATAAGGATTGTGGTATATCTGTCCAACAGGGGCAGGTCTGTGACAAAATCTACCACTATATGTGACCTTGGATGACTAGGAATGGGCAAGGGCAGGAGTTTGCTGACTGGGAGAGTTTTATGTGTCTTGTTCTTTGCGCACACAGTACATGATGCCATGAACCTATGAATGTCTTGATTATAGACTCCCACCAATAACGAGTGCTGATAAGCTGCTGGATGCAAGTTTCCCCAGGGTGTCCAGACATGAGTGATGCATGTGCCCATGTGATGAGTGCCATGCGGTCTGGTATGTGCACATATGTTTTACCCCTAGGGCATTGCTTAGGCATCGGATTGTTCTTTAGGGATTGCTTGATGGCTCCATCTATCTCCCACTAGATATTGCAGATCTTGACTGATGGGAGCTGGACATTCTCAGGAGCTTCTGAACTACCTGGGTTCTCTTCCTCAATATAGCTTTTAGAGAGTATGTTGGCCTTGATGTTTCTTGATCCTGGCCTGTAAGTGATTGTAAAGTCAAAGCATTCAAAGAAAAGAGACCATCGTGCCTGCCTAAGGTTGATCCTCTTAGCCTTCTTTAAGTACTCAAGTTTCATATGGTCAGTCAGAACCTGAAAAAGGTGGTTGGTGCCTTCCAACCAGTGGCGCCATTTTTCTAAAGCAAACTTGACTGCCAAGAGCTCCCTATCACCGATGCCATAATGTCTCTTGGTGGGGGATAGTGTCAGGCGCCACACCAGATGGTGGGTTTATCCACTATCTGGCAACCTGGCGCGGCGTCTGAGTGCGGCTTGAGTGCACAGATGAGTCTTCCTGTATCTGGCGCCCACATGCGCGATTGCTCTGCGGGCTGCTTATCAGCAATCAGAATTCTGATCAGACTCAGCTGTGCACGCTGTTTTAAAAGCAACAGTCAGGCGATCAAGCGATGCCGGGTCATTAGCTCAGCCACCATTCGGTAAGCTTGTTTTTCCATCTCTTGGCCCAGCGATCAGATTGATCTGCTGCAGCTCGTGCTGCCATATGGGGTTTGGCAAACGAGGTTATTGGATACGTGGGCTTCCATCTACCTCCTAGGCTCGTCCCACGGCTGAAGCATATATGCCGCACAATGCGCAGAAATAGGGATTGTGATTGCAATTGCGGTTGCACGCTTCAGCCGTGCTCTTATGGTTCCAGAGAAGGTGAGGGATGAAGGTATCCACCTGCCCTTAGTAGAGGGTAGGTGGCGTATGACCTGGAGCTCAGAGATAATTCGGTAGGGTTTAGATTCAATGTAGGGACAATTAGTTGCATCTCTGCGCTGCTCAGACTCCCTCACCACCCACTGCACCCCCATGTGGTCGTCCAGGCAGTGCCAGACCTAAAGGGTCCACATGGGGTTAGCGCAGGTTCACGTTGCACTCGGAGGGTCATTGTCTGGGACTGTCCCTGCACTGCACCCTGCCGGTGTCCACGTAGGTGTGGTTGGTCGGACCGGTCCGCCAGCTGTAAAATCGGGTCCACTTCATCCTGGACATGTCCTAGACTGTCCCCATGTGTCCTAGCCTCGTCCGGGGGGTTGTCATTTGTTTTATTTTTTGGGCTTTATTTGCTACTTTGTTTTCATTCCTTTTTGGTTTCCTTCTTTACGTTAAATGAAGCCTACCCTTATTCATGAAGCTGTCTGCGTTTGGGTCCTCTTTTTACATCTCGCCCCCAATCTTTCATGATAGATAGCTTCCTAGAATAGAAAGCTACAGGATGTAATTTAGGTGAAGAACCTTGCCTCTGCGATAGCAATGTACCTACCCCAACTAGGAGGCATCAACCTCTACAACAAACAGAAGGTTAGGGTCTGGATGCTTAAGAATGGGGGCATGGGTAAACACCCTCTTAAGTGCTTTAAAGGCCTCTTCATCCTGGGGGTTCCACGTAAGCCTCTGGGGTCCACCCTGCTAAAGAGCGGTGAGAGGGGCTGTCACAACACTAAAATTATGACTGAAGCATTTATAGAAGTTGGTGAAGCACACAAATTTCTGCAGTTCCTTGACTGTGCCTGGTATGGGGCAGTTGGCGACAGCCTCCACTTTCTGGTCATCCATAACTATACCATTTACACTGATAACATAGACTAGAAAGGCCACAGACTGTGGGTAAAACCTGCATTTCTCAACATTTACGAAGAGGTTGATCTCCAATAGCCACTTCAGGACAGTGCGTACCTGAACAATGTGGGTTTCCAAATCTGGGGAACACACTAGAACATCGTCAATATATGCTAGGACAAATTTACCAATCATGTCTCACAGAATGTCATTGATTAAGGACTGGAAGACCGAAGGAGCGACTGAGAGACCAAATGCCATTACCCTGTATTCATAATGTCCCTTGGTAGTGATGAAGGCGGTCCTCCACTCGTCCCCCTCTCTAATCCAGACACGATTTTAGGTTCTCCGGAGGTCCAACTTAGTGAAGTATTTAGCTCCTCTTAATTGATAGGGGTACCTCTTAGTAATCTCATTTAGACCCCGGTAGTCGATGCAGGGCTGAAGACCACCGTCCATTTTCTTAACGAAGAAGAACCCAGGGGCCACTGGGGAGGTAGAAGGGTGTATAAAGCCTTGTTTCAGGGCCTCCTCGATATATCCCTCCATGGCTCTCTCTTCCTCCTGAGTGAGGGGATAGATGCCTTGGGGAGAGTGGCTCCCTCGATGAGGTTTTTGTCACAGTCGTATGTTCGATGAGGGGGCAACTGCATGGCTTTTCTTTTACTGAATATCTCCTGGAGGTCAGTATATTCTGAGGGGATGATCAAAGCGGTGGCTGTTTCTGGGCTCTCTACAGAGGTGGACTGTACATGAACTAGGAGTCAGGCGATGCAATCCAGCTGACAGGACACAGACCACTCCTGGATCTCTTGATCCTTTCACGAGATCCGCGGGTTGTGTTGTGTGAGCCAAGGGAGTCCCGAGATGATGGGATACTCAGAATGTGGTAACACAAATGGGTGAATAGATTCCTGGTGACATGCGTTGGCTTTGAGTCTCATGGGTGTGGTGATTAGAGTGATCCTCCCGGGGCCTGCTATCGCTAATGTTTTCTGTAGGGGTTCGGTGGCTAGTTGAAGCTGCTCAACGATCTCTTGATGTATGAAGTTTACCTCTGCTCGAGTTGAGCGCTGAAAGGCAAGCAGATACAGGTGGGCAGCCCATTCTTACCAGAAAGCTGAATGAGTTCTTAACCAACCCCTGAGTGGGAACACTCACCACATTAGCGCGTGAAGAACACTTCACGTGCTGTCTATAAGTCGGCGCCTTGCATGGGTCTGGACAAGCCAGACAAAATGTCCTCTACAAAATGTGTGCAAGACCTACAGTAGAAGCACCTTCCCTCCTCCCAACTGGACCTCAGCTCCTCGTCAGAGATGCATGATGAGTCACACTGCATGTAATCAGGGGAGAGGTTGGGTACTGGCTGGACGCTGGGAGGCCTGTACCTAGCCAGCACAGCTTCCCACTAGGGCGTCGTCTAAGTAAATGATCGATCCGTATAGCCATCTCAATAAGTTGATCTATAGAAAGTTTATCATCTCTACAGGCCAATTCTGTGACCATCTCCTGACATAGCCCATTACGAAAGGCTATCAAAAGTGCTAGTTCATTCCACCCGCTACTGGTGACTAGGGAGCGAAATTTGAGCACATACGCTGCCACAGGTCGTGTACACTGCCTTAACTGGGATAACAGTTCGTCAGCACCCCTGCCCTCACACGGGTGGTCAAACACAGTCTTAAACATCTCAACGAACCTGATATATGTCTTATCCTTCAGACAGTCCAAGGCAGATGTGGCCCATTGGAGGGCTTTATCATTTAACCTTGAAACCAGGAAATAAATCTTAGCTTGGTCAGAATTTACTGGTGACTTTTTGAAAAACAAGTCGCATTGCAACAGGAAGCTAGCACAGATATCAGGATCGCCGTTGTACTTCTCGGGCTTACTCACCGAAAAAAAAAAAGTTGTACTTGGTTCCACCGTACTAGGGTCAGTAGACATCTGGTCGGGTTTCACGCTCAGATACCACTGGTGGCCAACTCCTTGACACTGGTTATGAGTTGGGCGAGCTGTTGCTGTTGAGCCATGTGACACTGCTCGATACCAGCAACCAACTGAGAAACCTGTGAAATTGCCTGTGTTGGCCCAGCAGTTGTCCTTGATTTTCGAGGGCTTGGTGGCAGGCTTCTACATCTGCCGTCTGAGCATAAGGCAAAATATTCTGTAACATGGCAGAAGAAGGTGCAGACGAGCACAGATGTAAAAGTAAATAGAACTTTAATAATGACCCACTGCAAACAAAACACGTGGAGCAGAAGGGCAAATCCAGAGTTAGCGTAGAAAAACAGCGATCAGACAGACAAGGGCAGGGCAAAAATCAAAGTCGAGGAAACGAGAGCAATAAGTCAAAACCAGTAATCGTAATACCAATAATGAAACACTGGTTAGAGGTACGAGAATCGGCGCAATACTTTGCAAAGAAGCTTAGTATGTACTGAGCCTAAATAACCCGGCTAATCAGTAAACAGGTGAGTGTGATCTGGTCCAATCAGTGTATGAGCTACTCGGTGTCATGTCCCTTGGTGCATGTCGGGATTCGTAGTTCGCAGAAGCGACCGAGGAAGGGTTGGTACACAGTGTGACGCTCACATTGTAGTTGTTCATTTCCCATATGAGATCTGGCCACCCTGACTTCTTTGTCAGTGGGTGTGTGTAGGTAATTATCTTACTGGTTATGTGCTAATTAGCTCATTAGCTCAAGTTAGGACTAGAGACTGTTCTAATTGGGATACTTTTGTGTAAATAACTTTATACGTATAGTAGCATAAAATGATTATGTAGCTAGGGTAAATCTGGTTGTCGTCTATTTCGGTCAACAGTCTGTTTTGCAGAACTTAATGCAGATGATAAATGACACATTACTGTACGTCATCATTGTTTGAAGGTCACAATCTTTGCAGAAATGAGATCTGGTACCTTAGAGGAGCATTGGCATGAGATAAACCAGAATCTGTATGGATTGATTTCAGGAACTTACCCCAAAGAATTCAAGTTATGAGACCAAAAAGTGGGCGTTCTGCCTTTTCCCAGCTATGATTGATGGATGGTGAACCTAAGTTGGGATTGATCTTGACCTGCTGTAGTTTGTCGGTATGTTCGAGAGGATGAGCTGAAGCCTTTCTGAGGATGCCTTAGTGTGAAAATTAAACTCTCCAGCTTTCAACCACACAGGTTTCACCCGAAATGTATTTGTAGAAATCTGCATGACTCCCACAGAAATTTGCCAGTTTGTAAATCTTTGGTCGGTTCTTCCAAGCTAATTCTGACACACGAGCAGTTTAAATCTGTTGAATAAAGAAACAGGAGTGATGATTAAAAACACCAGGTCAGGAGCTTGGTGAATTATAAACCCTCAGCAAACAAGGCTGATTGATTTTCTTGCTCGGAGGCGTGATTGAGAACTCTGTGGTCGTATTTTTCGGGTGAGGACTAACAGAACGGATTGATGAAAGCTTTGCCTCGCAGGCCGCCAAGTGAAACAGATGATTATGAACAATTAAGGCTCGACAGAGGCCATTTTTTTCCTACCAGGCATGATGTCCTGCCTATTGATAATGTTTACAATAAAACTCCTTTAAACCAGGCATCAGCTTGGAAACTCGGCTATCACCCTGATATATTAAACCATTCTGGCAAACCAAACATGCTTCAAAACATTATTAGTGCCACTGCTGCGACGTATTAAGGTGAGGAGCGCTCGAGGCTGCTCTCGCCATGATGAAGTGACTTTCCGTCAGGTTTTTCAGGCAGCCGGAATGGAGAAATACATCAAATTTATCAGGGTTTACTACCTCTTTTTGGGGAGGGGGTTAGAGAGGTGAGACTCGGCATGTCGCAAATGTCAAACGGGCTCCTCATATGCATGTAAATCAGGCCGTGGAAGGGGGAAGCAAAGAAGTGCACGTTTGAAAGTAATGGGCCAATCTTTGTCAGGTCTATTGAGCACCAGATTCAGGCATTAGCAGAAATGCCATCACTCAACCTTCCCCTGACAGGCTTTCATTTCAAGAGCCGAGAGACGGAGGCGTATGTTTCACAGCTGTTTTGCCAAAATTTATCCAAATCATCAAACACCTGCGCCCGTGACATAAACGACTCCTTTAGCGCTAATGATGGATCTTCCTGTTATCTCCCTCTTTTAAAGGCGAAGGAGCAATTAAAGTTTCCCTTCCTAGGCAAAATGTCTTCGCCTCGCTCTTCAAATTGCTTTATAAGTCGTAGATTTTCTGAGGTGTTCTGCTTTTGTTACAGATTTGACATTCTAAGGCGACACTGGCGTTTGGGGTGAGGTGATAATTTTGGGATAGAAGACCTTTTCAACACACTTCACAACAAAGCTATCAGCAATAAATTCGGTCAAAAGTCTTCTTTGTCCCAGGGCTTCTCATTACTAATACATTTTAAATATTAAATCAATCCATCTCTGCTGCCAGCCTTCTTCTCTTTCTTGACTCCCATGGCTCTTGATTGTGTTAAGGTGCTGCACCATCATGCACATGTTTTAATAATCGCAGCAGGGTCAAAACTTCGCGCAGAAGCACCCATAATTAGGCATCTCTCCTAAACAGAGTCAGCAGGTCCTGGCTGAGGGACCGTTCACGTGTTATCGTGTCTTGTTAGTGCGCCAACTTTGATCAGTCCCTCATCGGAGACGAAGCCGATTCCTGGAAGGCAAAGGTGGATTTATTCCCTGTTCGATGAGTAACAGACGAGGGCGGTAATTCTAAGATTAGGGCCGTCAGCGAGACAAGCTCAGACACACATCGTTTGTTGCTCCGTCTTGCGAGAAGGATGAAACTCTTCCCATGGATACACCTTTTACGAGACCAGACCATAGTCCTGGTTCTCACGTTCTTCAGATTCTTCTTGAGTCTTACAGGGGATTGTTCTATCTAAGAGAGGATTTGCAGTACAGTCAGGGAAAACAAACAGATCCATCCGACTGAATCGGTAAACAAACAGGAAAGAGAACAGACAAACTTTACAAGTGGAATATACAGTAAAAAACTAATTGTTTGTGAATAAATAATTTATTAGTTAAAATAGTTCCATTCTATCAACACCCCACTGTTAAAACACCATCATTTGACTATGAGCTTCAGACAAGGAACAGAGCTTAAAAATGACTGTTTTCTATACAGGCAATAAACACAAATTAACTTAAAATACATTACTTAATTAAAAAGAAAGTTTATTCACATTCAATAAATAAAACAGGTCTGATTTATAATGCAAGCTGTTACTAATTGTACAGCTTCACCGAACTTGACAAAAGCTCCAGTAAACACTCTTTACAACAGTGGAGAGCAGGTACAACCTTGAGGTGGCTGGGCTACAACAACAGGTATCCGACTCTAAAGAGTGCATAAAAATGGACAAGAAAAGTGGACATTTGAAGACACTGGATTTCTGCTGTTGGTGGTGTAAAGATTTGGCTTTATTGGATCACAATGGACCCCAGTACCAATGGTTCATGGTTCCACTGTCACATGACACCGACCATAAACACTCACTGACGCTGATTGAAATACACAACGACATTTGATGATGTAAATCTTCTAATAATCGATCTCAGTTTGTTTTTTTCAGTTCCGATCGTCACCGTCACCTGCTACGTCATAAATATTTCTGGCGCTTTCCAGTGGAAAGACGGACCACCCTGTCCAACCACCATGAGATGCATGTGATGCTCCAGAGTCTGCCATCTTAATTACACGTTATTAATTGTGTGCAATTTACCTGTGGTTGAAACTGACCTTGCATTCGGCAGCAATTATTGACTTTAGACTAAGCCCCAGGTTCCTTTAGCTGCAAAGCAAAAGGTTGTGTCTAATTACGGCTTAATTACACACCGCAATCTCGGTAAACGTCTGACAGAGTAACGTTACTGGGCCTGTTCACATGTCAGACCTCATCCCATCTGCACCACCAGGGTTTTTTGTAGATCTCAACCTGATGATTGCGCAATTAATTAATCAGTCATTAGGCTCAATTTATCAAATGCATGGGGAGTAATCAGAGCGCCAACTCTCCTGAGGGAGCACCGATACGTCTTAATGATGAATTCATCCTGAGAGGGCAAACGGGGCCACAGTCGTCACACCACAAGTGGTGGAAATATTAAATACCCTTATTTTGTCAGAGCTGGACATATTTCCTCTGGGAGGTGTTTTTTTTTTTTTTTTTTTTTTTTTTTAAAGAAAAAAAGAAATGCAAGCAGAATTCCACCCGTGCACTTTATCTGTCACACAATAAGCCGGAAGTGACATTTCGCCGATAGGAAATGCCAGGGCGTCGATCATTAGGTTTACCCTCATAGCGGTCAGCGGCCGCAAGCTGTAGCACACAAAGGTCACCAAACGAAGAGACTCTCTTGATGTCAAGTATAAATCACTGTGCTTTCATCTCCCTGAGTTTTATAAGGCTCACTCTAAGTGCTGAAACTTCCAGCCCTTAATTGTTTCAGCTCATCAATAAGAGTTAAGCCGGAAGACATTTCAGCTTCTAAATGACTCTTAATTTGTTTATATTACTATTTTTTTTAACAAACTCAACCAATACAGAGCTATAATGACTTACAATTGGCCTACAAACAACAGCACCGCATTGTACTGCATAAAAAACATGAAATCTGAAAACATAACATGGCCAGATGTTAGCGACTGATTATTTCTATTGTTATGATTCAAATATAAAAGCACATATATAACGTTTATGTGAAACCCAAAGTTTTGCTTCTGCAACCCAAAGTCTCTCCTACAATACCAACCCCTTCCACTCACACCAGAATAACAGACCGGCTACAAAAAAGAATCTTTCCAGGCCAATGAAGTCCTGCGAAATTGCCACTCTCAGAATGCTGGATCCATCTTCTATGCTGCAAAAGTGTTATTTTGAAAACCTTGGGGGTTTTGAACAACAAAACTGTTCCGATTTCCACTCGGGGCACATTTCCACCAGGCAGAGCTGCATGAAATTGCCCACTCTATGTGAAAATGAATCCAGAGGCTGCAGGGAAGATGCTGTGGGAAGGCTTGCATAGAGACCAGCTTAAAATGATTCTCTAGTTCAGTCCAGGAAGCTCTGTGGCTCATACTTTGATGTTTATGCTTTCCCCCCTTCACAATTTAATCCAAATAGATAAGAGAATCAGATCCATATTTCATGTAGTCTGTCTTTAACACGGTTTCTCACACCATGTTATGACAAAAACTCTATCATCAGACTAATAATATCCAATAAAACACATTCTTTCATAACGAGACTACAATACAGGCAAATATGTAAAATATATGAGTTCAATATCTGCTGATTGTACATACATTAAACACAATGATAATAACTATAATGTATTTTAACCCATAATTTTAACCCCACCTATCCTGGTCAGGGTCATATAGTGGCCAGAGCCAGTGGTAGAATTTAATGTAAGTTAAACTTCTTTATGTAGCATTTTAACACAGTGTAATAAAATGTCTAAGCCTAAGAGCAACAGTGGCATGACATGATCACTGATGGCCCCCTACAGACAGTACGTGGAATGGCCGGAGATAGGGCCGCCATCGCTGCCATGCACTGTGCATGCACATGGTTGTCCAGTGTTGTTATTCGCTAATCAAATTCACCTGGATTCAAGAGGATAAAACATGGAAGTTTCAGTGAAGCTGAAGGGGTGCCATTATATGACTTATGGCATTTGCGCCCCCGTCGCAACACAGAACCTTATGCTGCTCAGCTTTTCTTGAAAGCCCGGAGTGTGTCCCATCACGCATGCAGTTCTGCCCAGTGTTCCACTACACTCAACGTTGGATGTCTTCCCATGTGTTAAGCTACAGGTTACTGGAGTTTGGTGTATCCTTCATGTCTCTGCGTCACCCCGTGCACCCTACCTTAGCCGGTTCTGGGGGGGGGTGTCTACCCATTGCCTTATTTTGGGTTAAGCAGTGCTGCCCAATCATCAGGCCTATACTTTAAGTCCAAGGAGGATGGGTATCCCCTCTTGAGCCTCGGTTCTCCCAAGGTTTTCTCCTATTACCTCTCAGGGAGTTTTTCCTTGCGGCTGTCACCTCTGGGTTGATCAACTGGGTGGTAATAAATATAATCAATAAAACAATTATTTAACCAAGCTGTCTGCATTTGGATCCTTCTTTCCATCTCACCCCCCAATAGTGACATGGCAGTGAAAATCTTTATAAACGTTATAAGGAATAAAGATTGGAAAGAAAAGAAAAACGGACCCAACCTCAACCCTTTAGACATCATACGTGCAAATTAAAGTTGTATATCTAATAGATTTTATAGGAATAAGAGATAAAATATACAAAAGCTTAATAAAAATAAATAACATAATAAAATAGAATATCTTCTCTCTTCTTCTTTTGGCTTTTCGCTTTTTAGGAGTTCCTTAAATCAGGGTTTCTCAACCGGGGGTCCGCAGACCCCCAGGGGGCCGCAAATCACTCTCTGGGGGTCTGTCTAGGCTCATTCTCTGATGAAGTCAGTAGTCTGCATAAGCGCTTTGAATCATGAACCAGACATCCCAAGTCTCCCGGAAGTACCCGGAGCGCATCTCAGAATGTGCACATATGACAAAATGAGCAAAGGAGAGAGAGAGAGGCAGTGTTTGTGGAATGATGTGTGTGTGTGTGTGTGTGTGTGTGTGTGTGTGTGTGTGTGTGTGTGTGTGTGTGTGTGTGTGTGTGTG
>JAVSBU010000090.1:42421-53929 GCA_033118015.1 Loricariichthys derbyi | reverse complement strand
ACACACACACACACACACACACACACACACACACACACACACACACACACACACACACACACACACACACACTGATTCCAACTACTCAATGTGTGTGTACGTTGCCTGTGAGTGTTTTTTCTTTCAGTTACAGCACTCTGAATATCTGACCAAGCTTTTTATATCTAGATGGCATGCTCGATAAAACGACAGGATAAATACAATATTCTTGATTTAGAAACATTTAGACAATATCCTTGTCTTCTGTCAAATTATACATTAGGAATGGAAATAAATGAGGCCTAACTATTTTTTTTTCCCCTGAGTGTACTTACGCATTATAAGACCCATCATCAAAATTTGACAAAAAAAAGTCTGGTTTGGATATAAAGCTCAGGTAGAACAAATTACCCTCCAGATCACACATCAGCCTAATGGGTGAAACCTGACTTCAGTTGTACTGGTTTTAATCAATTCAGAATCAAATCATCAACTCATTGAGGATTCCACTACTAGTGCTTCATGGTAACCCAAAAATCCACCATGGTTATAAAGGTGCTTTGAAAAGGTTCCTGTGATAAAATTGTGGAAATGCTCGAGGTGGGAGATTGATACAAGATTTCTCTCTGTGAGTACTGAGTGTACGGAACCACCAACACCTCAAAAAGTCCAAACTGAATGACCAAGCCAAGAGGGAAGCTACCAAGAGGCCAACGACGACTTTGAAGGATTCATGAGTCTGTACGGCTGAGATTGGTCATTCTGTGCATGTGGCAACAATCTCACAAAGTTTACACAAAGATGGCCTGAATGGCAGAGTGGCAAGAAAGCTGTTCTTGAAAAAGGACCAAACTGAGTCTCGTTTGTGACTCACATGCCATGTGACAAAAGGTTAAAGATCAGATGAGTTCAGACATTAAGACAAAAACAGTGCACATATCCAAATGGCATGAAATTGATCTATATTTTTATATTGTTCTATAACTTTATATAACACTTTTGTGTCAAATTAAATGTTTTTAGATGATTCTTTCAGATAATATGCAACCATCTTTGTTTTGTCTTCTCAAATGGTTTGTACCTGATAGTTCCCATATTAATTAACCACCTGTTATAGTGCAGTTACAGGTTATATGTAAAGTTCAACCGCTGTCAGTTTGAAGTGCTGTTGATTCTCAGTTAAAGCCTTAGTTGAACTTCTGTCCTGCACCCTCTCACACCACCCTCCATACACAAAGGACACCAAATAAAGAGTCTAAAGACAACGACTTAAAATCTGTTTTTAATAGACTTATACTTATGATAGTTATGTAATTGTGATTTTAGCCCTTAAATTACAGAGGTGCACCAGATGATGAAGATAATAATAATAATACAAAACACATCAGTTATTTTATAAAAAGCATTTATTTCAAAGTTTTCCGCTTCGTAGACTGAAGCACATATTTAATAAAGCAACAGTACAATGTTCATAAAATATAAGATGATGCTGTAACAGTTTCTTACATGTTGAAATACTGATATTTGTATGTATACTAAAATAAGAACTTTTAAAATTGTACAAATATTTACCATAAAATTGACATAGAAATTAGCCATTCTTCTTCTCACCGCAACAGGGCAGATCACCGTTTCCTCACCAGGGAGAATAAAATACGCCATTAAAGAAAAGGCAAAATGAGAAAGTCAATGGAAATAATTGTAATCATATCATTAGAAAATAATAATAATAATAATAATAATAATAATAATAATAATAATAATAATAATAATAATAACAATCATAATAATAATAACAATTATAATAAAAAGCCGTACGGTACCGTGAACCGGTCAGCGCCATTTTGAGCATCGGGAGACATATTTGCACGTTTGCACTGTACAGGTTATATGGGGGCGGGGTTTAGTTTTCTTTAGGATATAGTTTATGTTAGAAAAGAAATGCACTGTGCTGCCAGAGTGTCCATGATTTAAGGCGACGTTTGAGCTCATGTGTCTTTCCATGTAACAGTTTGTTTAATGTTTTGATTTTTATTTCTGTGTATACTGGATCTACCTCCGCTGGATCCGGCAGACCAAAGGAAAAAATACTAAAAATTAAAACAAAGCCTTTTTGTGATTTGGGTCATTCCTCCAACAGCCTGAAGGGGGTGCTACGTCTCAATTTCTTTGTTTGTCAGATAGTAAGGCAACTGTTTTTATTTCCTGCGTGAACTCGTTCACAGTATCGGCAACAAAATGCAGAATCCGCCGCTTCCCAGCTCATCAAACACTTCTATGTTTACGTACATCCAAGAAAACGCTCATTCTTTTTGTATTTTAATCCATATTTGTTTGTTTTTTATTCTTTTTTTCTGTGGAAGTCTTCTATCTGTGCTGCTCCATTATGTAAAAATCTCTACTTTGCAGTATACCTGACGTATACACAAACAAAAACAATCTAAATAGATGGAATTGCTTATAGTAAACTTCACACAGCACATGTCGTTAGTGGAAGTGATGGGAGAAAGGGGGAGGTGTTTATTTGTCGTAAATCCCAAAGACCAAAGAGTCTTCGTTAAGAGTTGTCATCGTAAGAGTCTTTAGTGCCATACAGGTCAGCCAGTTTTTTGAACCGAGGCCCCCAGTTCTGGAGGTAATCGTAGTCCAGGTCTGAGTCAGTGGTCACCGATTCTAGCGAGCTCAGCGATCCAGCAATCGAACCCCTGCCCTCATAGCCGTACACCTGAATCGAGTCGTAAGGGGGCGCCGTCGGGTCGTTGTCCACATCGCACACTCGCGTCTTGATAAACTCATCGACGTCGACCCCGTTGCCGCCGGGTCTGAGTCCGGCCCGGACGTTGTAGCTCAGCTCGGGTTTGATGTCCTTGCGTGGCAGGAAGCCGTTGGCGCCGTCGGGGTTCTGAAGTGTGGCGATGTCGAAGGCTTCAGTGTCTTCCTCACCACCACCTTCATCGTCATATGTGATGATGTTCTCACGGATGTCCTCCTCCTCGAAAACAATCAGTGGCTCCTTCTTCTGACGACGCAAAGCCACGAACAGAACCACGATCGCTATGGAGAAAACAAAAAAAAAAGTTTAAAGATAAATAACGGAGAACAATAAATGTTTTTTAGATTGATTTATTTTTTTCCCATGGTTAAAAGTTACCGAGCAGAATGACGATGCAGGCCAGGATGGCGATCAGGGCACCGGTGCTCAGACCCGCTGGCAGCACGTGAGGCTCAACATTGCAGGACAGGATGGTGTTTTTGGCGTCGCAGCTGCAGACCCGTATCAGGAGCGTGTTGGTGCTGCTGAGAGGAGGGACGCCATTATCGCTAATCTCGATGGGCAGAGCGTAAACGTCCTGCGTCATCCGGCTGAAGCCTTTCCGCATCACCACCACCGTCGCTGTGCTGTCTGAGGGGAACAAAACATGAACATTTGAGATCTTCCAGAGTCTGAAGTTCAACAGCACAGCACCAGCAAAGCTGAAAAGGGGATAGTTCCAGTACCAAAGCTTCCACTTCTTCAAGCTAACAAACACATTTTCTAAACCAAAATATTCCAGTTACACCACCAAATCTGACAACTAAAGGATCTGCTTACAGTACCAAAAACCTTCCAGTGCCAAAACACCAAATCATATGGTTCCAGTAACAAACAGAACAGTTCCAGGAGCAAGGGCACCTGTTGTACTGTCAAACCTTCCAGTTATTATACCAAAGCTTCCAAAATACCAGTTGAAGTACCAAATGTGACGGTTCTGATACCAAAGCTTCCATTTCCTACACCATTTCAACTAGTACCAATATAAATGCAATCTAGTACCAAAATTGACCAAAGGTTTCTGTTCCAATATGAGTAATTCAGCTTCCAGTATCAAAGCTTCCAGTGAAACCTACTATTAGTACACTAACAACAAACTTCCACTTCAAATGACAAAGCTTCTATTTCCAGAACCAAAGCTTCTAATTCTTAAATCAACACTCCTACTTCTAGTACCAAATCTTCTAGCTCTCCAACCAAAGCTTTCAATTCTAGTTCCAGAACCAAAGCTTCTAGATCTCAAACCAAAGCTTCCACTCCCAGTACCAAAGCTTCTAGTTCCTAAATCAGCACTTCTTGTACCAAATTTCCTAGTTCCAGAATCAAAGCTTCCACTCCCAGTGGCAAAACTTCCACTTCTAGACCCAAAGCTTCAGGTTCCAGAACCAAAGTTCCAGTTCCAGTATGAAGATTCTCTATCTAGTACCAGTTCCAGCAGATCCTGAGCAAATTTTATCTATATATTATTATAAGTATATAGTATAAAAAATAAGTTCATATTTTAGTTTTTGTATTTTTAGTAGAAATAAGATCCGGTTGATTTCACAGATTATGATTAATATGACTAAATCATATGGCTCTGTTATATTACTATTATTTTATAATATTTATCATTTTAACTTCACTTGTACATGTAGAAGGCCTTGGGTTGGGTTGGGTCAGATCGGGTCAGGTCATGGTACGAACCATAACATCCATCTCCTGTTGGATGTGTAATCAGAGTGAGCACCGTTCTATTTTACACCCCCTCCCCCCTCGGATCAGAGCCAAAACACTTTCCCTGGGTGCGGACCGGTCATGTGGAGCGAGGAAAGCTGGAGCGAGTTCATTTGGGGCCATTGCTTCAGTCCATCTTTGTCTCTGTGGACTCGTTGTCTTCAGAGTCCTAATGAAACGGTGTCTGTGCTGGAACTCTATCAGTCTCACGTTATCTATTACGATCGGCTATAATGTTCTCTCAGCGTGATTACCGCGGGAACTGTAAAGTACCGCCGCGTCCCGTCCTCAGCCCTGATCGATCCTCAGGGTCTCACTTCCATTAGATAAAAGCCATTCGGAGCTAATGTCCAATACCGAGCCTGAGACCCGGTGCTGAATCTGCCCATCGTTTCATTTGTCTTACTGATTATTGTTAGAATTATTATTATTATCCTTTAAAGCTTTGGATGGAAAATCTTTTCTGGAAATGCATTTCAGCCTAAATAATTTCTGAAGGACTTTTATTATATAAAGTTCCTATTTTTAAGCAGAGTGATTATTTGGACATTCTAATGTAGCCTTAATCAAAAAGAGAAATAAAGTTTAAATATTTTAGAGATTATGATGTTTCCCAGTATGTTTGAACAGTATATTATATATTTTTTTAAACTTGCTTATCATTCCACTTGTCTTTTGCTTTTATAAAAGTTTCTATCAAATTATTAGTTTATATTTTTCATTCTAACTTCATTGTGTTTGTGTTCATGTCTTGCCACTTTGGTAATTTGTTTTATTATTTTTTTCCTTTTTTCAGTTATTTATTTTTGTTCTTTGACTTTATTGTTTAGTTTTGTCATTTTCTTGAATATTTATTTCTTTTCTTCCGTTTTGTTCTTTTTACGCATTTTTTTTTTTGATTTTCATCACATTTTGTAAATTACTATTATTATTATTATTATTATTATTATTATTATTATTATTATTATTATTATTATTATTATTATTATTATTTTATTTATTAATCAGTTTGTATATGTTTTATAAATAATTTTATTTACATCAGTCTCCAGAGCCATTAGTCTATTAAAACTTGCTTTATATTATTTTTAATTGATATATTTTGGACAAACAAAACATAGTTACTATTTGGATTTTTCTTTATGCCATAAAAGTTGAAGCAAGTACAAAAACTCCACTCCACTTTTTTTCTTTTTTTTTTTTTAATGTGCCCAATTTAACTCACTAATAATTGTTGGTCATTTAAAAAGTTATTTTGCTCTTACAGAAAGCAAGATGGATTTCTGAGGGCCTGTCAGACCCCCCACAAATCCCCTCTGACCCCCCTCATAAAGGCTTTATCTCTGATTTTAAAATCTAAAATGTAATCTGTAATTAACAGGGCTTCTCTCAGACAGTTCTGATGTTGATAGGACGATGGCACTCTCTCATATCAAACAGAGGATGTTAATGATTTGGGACATGACCTCCTGTGAGAAAGGACTCTGGAAAACTTTTTTATTTCTGGGGTCAAAAGTCTGGAAGTTTAATTAGAGGCGAGACTGTTTCTCTTTTTCTGAATGATAATGTAATTCTTTCATCAAACAAAAAAAAGAAAATGAACAAAAGAGCAACAAGTTAAAAACAAGAGAGAGAAAATTTCTTAGTCTTCATCAGTTTCACCCAAAGGCTCTGTGACTGTTTTTCTAAATAACACAATAGTATAAAGATTTATAGTATAAATAATAATATTAGTTTTCTTTTTATTTTAATTGATTTATGTTTCTCAGTTTTGCTGTTTTCTTCTTATTGTTTGCTGTGAAATATTTTTCTTTTTGTCTTTCCATTTTAAATGCTTTTTGCTCCTTTCTGCTTTTTTCACATTCAGTATTATTTATCATTTCTTTCCTGAATTATATTACTAATTGTTTGTATTTTCCCTTAATCCTGTTTTCCTCTTTCACACCTCTTTGTTTTTCTTTATTTTGCATTCTTTCTAGTTTTGTGTTTCATGTGCTCAGTTAGGAACTGATTAAGCTCTAAAAGTGTGATAACCATTTTAATTAAAGAAAACATGGCCACAGCTTGAAGTTTTGAGTCACGCCATGGAACTATTCAATATAATAAGAAAAATACCCACTGATCTGATATTAAAGAAAAAAAATGAATTCTGAAAAGTTTCTGAGTAATTTTAAAACAATGAAAAAGATTGAAAAAAAAAATTTTTTTTTTTTTTACCTCTGTTGTCCTTCAGAGAGAAGTTGTGATTATTGGCCACTTTTGGAGAAAGACTGAAGTGAAAATGTTGCCGATGAGCCATTTCATCTTTATCCACGGCGCTCACCGTTTTAATGGCCTTAAGGAACCAAGACAGACAAACAACAGCAATCAAAAACAAGAACATCAGCAACAAACATTTACCAAAAAGTATAAAAATAATCATTCTCTTGGATCAGAAAAATGTCAAAGCTGATTTTACACTGTTATTTTTACATTGGTCATTGCTTATTAGACTTATATGGTTATTACTTTATATAACTTTTTTTTTTTAATTCTTTCATTTGTTTCCATTTCTTCAGGTTTACATTTTTGTTCCTTTTTTATCTTAGCTACTTCCTCCTTTTCTGTACACCATTTTGTTTCCCTGATCCTTTCTATTGTTCTTCTTATTTTCATTTATCAATCATTATTTCCTTCCTTTTATTTCAGTCTTTTCTTGGTTCTTTTCTGTACTGTATTTTTATTTTTATTTTTATATTGCTGAATTCTCAATTCTTTTTTTATTTTTCATCATTCTTTCCTCAGTTATTTTCCCTTTTTCCTTTTTTAACTTTCTCTCCTTTTCCTCTTCATGTCCATCCCTTAGTTTATTTATTATAATAATTACTAATTTGTTTATTTCATCTCTCATATTTGCTTCTTACTCTTCTTTCCTTCATTTTTTTGTTCCTTTTATTTTTTCTTTCATTTTTCTGTATGTTTCCATCATTTCTTTGTAGTTTTATAAACTTACAATAATCATATTTCTCTGATCCTGTGAGTAATTAAATGTATTAAAATGGCTTGCATTTTACAAGCCTTTTTTCCTTTTTGTCCTTTTTAAACATTTTTATTTGTGAGAGAGTTTATAGTGGGAGGTTCTTACGGTTCCTGGTGTGATATTCTCACACATCAGAACCTCATCTGGAGTAGCAAATTCAGGAGGGTTATCATTAACGTCCTTCACTTTGATGTTCACCCGGACTTTGGCGTCTTGGTGATGCCCACCTGAAATACACACACACACGCACGCACGCATGCACGCACGCGCACACCACGCATACACACACAGATGCACACACACACACAAACAGAGACACACACGCGCACACACACACACACACACACACACACACACACACACACACACACACACACACAGACACATACACACGCACACCCACACACGTGCGCGCGCACACACACACACACACACACACACACACACACACACACACACACACACACACACACGACTTTGTGTTTACACGAAGTAACTAAGGATTTAGACTTGAGTCATGGACACATTATTAATAATATACTTTATAAATAAAAAATATAAATAAATACAGAAATGAAAAATGCATGTGATAGCATCTAGCTTCATACATAAATTACTATTAATAAATAAATGAATATATCAATATTTATTCATAAAATTAAGGTTTAGAAAATAGTAAATCACAAGTAAGATAAATATATAAGTGTTTATTCTTTGCTTTTTATATAAGTATATATGCTTTTAAATATAAAATAATTGTATACTTATTTTTATAAATAAACAATTCAATAAATAAATACATAAATATTTATCTCATAGTGTAAAATTATTAACATTTCTTTCAAAATAAGGATTATTCCTTATTGTAAAAAAAATTCCAAAATAAAATGTTACTGTTATTTATGTACTGTAATATATGTATTATTTAAATAATATAAATAAGTATATATTTATACTCTTTAATGTACATTTTAACTATAATTAAATAAGTATATAAAAATGAATAAATTTTGAATAAAAAGTTAACAATAAAAATATAAAATGCAATATTTATTAAATAATTAAAATATATTTTAATAAAATTAAATATCCAATTTAATAAATGCATACATATATAATTATAGTCAAAAAATATTAAACAATTCAGAAAAAAAATGTGCTGCAATATAGTAATTATATAATTAATATGAATATAAATATATAAATATACTTGAACTCTTCGAAGTACTGTACACATTTTCAAGATATCAATGAAAAGAAATCAATTGTATTTACTTATTTACTTTAATATATTAATTAATTTACAGTAAAATAATAATAACAATAAAATAATAATAGTTTAAATTATTTTAAATATACAAATGTTTACACTAGCATTGTTTAATGAATAAAACAATTACAATTTCCTTATATGTAATATTAATAAAATACAATTTAAACACAATAAATATAATAAATGACCCAATCAGTTGTTGCTGTAGCTAGCTGGCGTTATTTAGAGCGTGACCTGTCACAATCCTGACCTTCCATCAGATTCTTACCATCATTACGACCAAAAAGGGAAAGAAAATGAAAACGTATGACAGAACCACAGCTCAGCCTGGACGGCAGCCCCGGCCACAGCCCCGCCCACTCACTAAATCAGTCTCCTATAAATGAGCCTCTCCCAATAGAAATAACTGTGTGATTATGGGTTAAAACTGCAATGTGTGCAGGAAGTCAGGACGCCCGAGTCAGCGTGACCACATGAAGCTGGGTGGAGCGACTTGGGGTCGGTGCGGTGGAGGAAAGAATGATCGAGCACAGCAGAGGCAGGCCTTTAATAAGGAGGCCCTGAAATCAGAGCTCAGGGGGGCTTACCGATCTCTGTAGCGCTGACTGAGATGTTGTGCCAAGCCTGGGTCTCGCGGTCCAGAGGCCGTGTGGTTCTGATGATGCCGTCCTCAGGGTTAACGGTGAAGAACTCCTCCAGATCCGTGTAGCGTGGGATTAGATATCTACAAAAACAACCAAGGAATGAGAAACAGATGTTAAATATGCAAACGCAACACTTTTATCTCAGCTGGCTTTTCCAACCTACACATTAAATACACCCAGAACCAAAAGTATGTGAACACCCCTTCTCATGACATTTAACAGCTTCATGATATGGATCTCATAGGTTTTTTTTTTAATTGTTTTATTTTTTACCATGAGCAAGTCAGTTCACCTACTTTATGCCCACCATCTACAGTGGTGCTTGAAAGTTTGTGAACTGTTTAGAATTCTTAATATTTCTGTATAAATATGACTTAAAACATCATCAGATTTTCACACAAGTCCTAAAAGTAGATAAAGAGAACTTAGTTAAACAAAAGAGATTAAAATATTATACTTGGTCATTTATTTATTGAGGAAACCATCTAACCCTAGATGACAATTCTCCTTGTAATCCTGCCATGCACACCATTGTTGTTCAGTGTTATTCTGATGTTGGACTCATGAACATTAACATTAGCTAATATGAGAGAGGCCTTCAGTTGCTTAGAAGTTACCCTGGGGTCCTTTGTGACCTCACCAACTATTTCATGCCTTGATCTTGGAGTGACCTTTGTTGGTCGGCCCCTCCTGGGGAGGGTAACAATGGTCTTGAATTTCCTCCATTTGTACACAATCTGTCTAACTGTGAATTGATGGAGTCCAAACTCTTTAGAGATGGTTGTGTAACCTTTTACCAGCCTGATGAGCATAAACAACTCATCAGGTCCTCAGAAATCTACTTTGTTCGTGCTATGATACACTTCCACAACTGTGTTATGAAGAACAGCCTTTGATAGATCCCTGTTCTTTAAATAAAACAGGGTGCCTTAACTCTTAGCTTCTCTTTATCTACTTTTAGGATTTGTGTGAATATCTGATGGAGTTGCTCATATTGCTTATGCAGAAATGTAACCACAACTGTATTTATCATGAAGATAGATCTTACTTCTACTTTACTGATAGTTGAAAAAAACAGCTTTATTTCCAAATTGGATAATCTTTATCCTGTTATTTATATAAGTGGCTCTGGATCATCAGTAGAAAGAGCCAGCTGCTGGAATTGGATATTCTTCATTAACTCCTACAGTTTGGTGGTTTATAGCTGCCAGTTCATCTACTGGCATGTTTTTGGGTGTAGAAGAACCCTGGATTGAACCTGATGTTGTTCAGCTTCCAGAAGGTCCACTTGCACCAATAGGTCTAGTTAGACCCACTCAAACTTCAGCACAAAACCCTATACTTGATTGACATGGTTGCTACCTGATGGGGCTGTTGGCGATGTCTGTGTCCTTGGCGTGCACCCGTCCCACCACCGTTCCCCCTGGCGCGTTCTCCTCCACCTCGAAGCTGTAATTGGGGTCCATGAAGGTTGGAGGCTCATCTGCATCCTCCACCGTGATTTTTACCAAGGTCACATCTTTGTACGGCCCCCAGCTGATGAACCGGGTGTCCACATGGGGGTTTGTGGCCTCCACCTTCAGTGTGTATGAGCGCTTCGTCTCGAAATCCACAGGCTGGGGAAAAAACAAGGCAAATTAATGTCTGGAGGTATTAATGGGAGTACAGGGTATGGCAACATGAGCCCACATGAAAGAACAGCTTGGCAAACCACAAGGGCATGGAGCTGTGTTAAATAAAAGACAGCAAGCGCTTATTTTCATGGTTTTATAGGAAGGCGAAACCAACCACAGTCAAACCCCAAACCTCTGACGGTTTATGCAATAAAACTCAAGCTTTTGCACCCGCTGGTGGCGCCGTGAAGTGGCAGGAGGATTTAATTACTGATTAATTATTATTTAGGGCTGAAAACATGCTACCAGCCCCAACAGGTCACAATCAGACTGCTGAACTGCTGGATATGAAGAGTAAACAACTTCTTCATGAATAAAAAGATAGAGAGAGAGAGAGAGAGAGAGAGAGAGAGAGAGAGAGAGAGAGAGAGAGAGAGAGAGAGAGAGAGAGA
>JAVSBU010000090.1:22443-38399 GCA_033118015.1 Loricariichthys derbyi | reverse complement strand
GTCTGTCTCTGTCACACACACACACACACACACACACACACACACACACACACACACACACACACACACACACACACTGTCTTGATGCCCTTTCATAAGTGAGAAAATAAAATAAAACTGACACCCCAAAAACATTTCAAACCAGCACTCAGTTTTATGAAGAAACAATCTTGACACTAAATGCCACATAGGAAACACACACACACACACACACACACACACACACACACACACACAAATATGCACTGAGACACATGCAGAACCTCTATCAATAAGCTCAGTCTTGGCTCTGGTGCTGGTGATATTTTTTGGATCACTATCAGTTCCACTTGATCTGGAGGATGAGTTCAGGGTTCTGTTGAGGTTAATCAAGTTCTGGTATGTGGTTCCAAAGTCAAACCATCTCCTCGTATAGCTCGATGTGCCATACAGAACCTGGTACTCCAAACTGTTCCACATTTTAAACAACAACAATCTGGAGCAGTGAGCTGGGGCTTAGCACTAAGGCTGGGCGTTAAAACGATAACGAAACATCGTCAACACGTTCCATCAATGTTTTGACAGACAAGAAGACAAACCAACGACCCAACGCATTTTTATGCGCAAACCATGAATCATGCCAGTTCTGTCTGTCTGTTTCCTCTTGGGCACTAGTTGGTGCTATGTATTCAGAGACTTTTCAAAGCCTGAGGTTTCCAGAGTCTAATGGAGGTACTTTACATCACTCCAGATGATGCCACACGGCATGGTGAGAGAGCTTCCTTTCTGTGACTGAACTGTTGTTGCTCCGAGATGTTTCCAAACACACTGCCAGTTTGTGTTGTCACCTCACAGCTCCAGAGACCCAAGTTCGATTTCCAGCCGGGCTTCTGCCTCCATGTGTCACCCGTGTCTATGTCGGCTTTCTCTCACATTCCAAATACATGTTGGGTTAACTGGTGTCTCTAAAGGTGCCCCAGTGCCTTATCCAGGGTTGGTTGCACCCTGTGATGTCGGTTAATCCCAGACCCTGGTAACCTTGAATTGGATTATGTTTTCATTGTAGAAAAAGGGTGAAGATCTTGTGTTATAGAGATATGATAAACTTGATTTGCTATAAGAGTGCCATGTTAAAAGTCACTGAGCTCTTCAGTTTTCCAATGCCCATCCTTAGTGGGGTTTGCACGATTTCTCAGGCGTGCCACCGTTCTGTGTTTTGGCAGATAATATCTGGTGAGCTGAAGCTAATCAGAATGTGATAATGCCCTCAATAAGGCAGCGTCGCTCTTAAAATTCTGGCCACGCCACCATGTCCACGAGTTGAAACAGAATACTTGATTAAACCCACCAATTCCGTCAGTAATTTCAACTTTAATTTACAGCGCACTTTGAGGAGCAAAAGGTGATGATTTCCCGAGAGGGGTATCAGCTCGACGTTACGCTATTGAGCGAAGCAGCGGCGTATCGCCAGCGACTGTTGCTGCTCAGAAATGTTGTCTGCTCCTATAGAGATGAAAAAAAACTTAATCCCGACTTCCATTTCACAAACACACGCCATGCATTGTACAAACACTTCTCCTGTCACTTTCATCAGTGCAGAGTCTCCATTATCCAGAATTCACAGCATTTATTACCGTCGCTGTGACTGTGTTATGCTAATGAGGTCATGCCAAGCGGGTAAATCCCTCCTGAGCTCAAACACACAACATCTCCACCAGGCATCTCATAAATGCTGACAAATCCGTGTTCTACATAACAGCTTCTGACAGTTTACGTCCAAAGACTCCAGCGTGACTTCTGGTTTTGTTCTCTTCTAATTAAATCACATCTCACCTTTAATACACTGCTCTGATCCTGTTATGGAGACCAAGCAATAAACATCCACCAAATAATAAAGGTAACACACTTTCTATGCTGGAGATGCTGTTCCATGGTCTAGGTCCCATGAAGGAGCTATTCTACAAATCCTAGAGGTCATGTAATATTTGCATCATCTTTGTTTCAAAAGATCATTAAAGGGTTCGCCCTTCCAGAGAAACTTATTAGGAACATCTAACATGGAGTCCACACCAATATAAAAATAAGCCTATAGCTGCATTTCTGCCAATATAAGATGAGCCTGTCTCTTCAGGGTATGCCATCTGCCTGGTGCAGAACTCACTGTGGTGCCAGGGTCTGGGCCAACCCCATTAAGACCACCTTGTGTGGTTGAGTAACATGGAACTTTTGGTAAGAGGCCTGAATTCTGTCCAGAAAAGTCCTAGTAGAGCCTCATACTGATATATCCATCCCTTACTTGCTCCATCTAGCTCTCTTGTTAGGTTGGAATTAGTCTTCAATTGCTGTATACAGTATTTTATAGACATCTGTTATCACCACCTGCTGCTTTACGCTTTCTATGAAACCACATGAGTCAGATTCACAAGTTTCTCTCTCATTTTTATTTTCCATCTCCAGTCAGAAAGCCAACAGCTGCTACTAGAAGGCAGTTAAAGCGGTTGCTCTGTATTTATACTGAGTAATATATTTATCTAAGTTATCTGGATAAATTCATAAAGTCTTGTGTCTTGATCAGAAGCTCTGATTCAGAGTGAGAGCCAGGAATAAACTCACAATGTTCTGACTCATCCTGCAGGAACCAACAATCTAACCAAGATCTGCCATCTTTCTTCCATCCCTTCATTATTTTAATCTATCTTTCATTCATACACCAACCTCTAAACTTCTCAAACCACCCATCCATCCATCCATCCATCCATCCATCCATCTACTGATCCAACAATACACACACCAAACCATCTCTTCATCCCTCCAACCATCTGTCCATCTTCCTGTAAGTCTACATAACTAAATATATACAAAACCATCCATCCATTTGTCCAACCAACAATCCATCTGTCTTCTCATACTCACACTCACCCCATCCAACTTCCTAATCTCTTCATCCTTTCATCATTCATCCACCAACTTTCAAACCTCTCAAATCACCCATCCATCCATCTACCTATTGATCCATCTATCCATCCATCCATTGATAAACCATATACCAATCAAACCATCCATTCCTCCACCAAACTATCTGACTGTTGGTCTGTATATCCATACACTCAGCAAACCATCTGCCTACTCACACTCACACTCACTCCATCTTCACATCCAACCTCCTAATCTACTGATCCTTTTATCATTTATCCACCAACCTCCAAACCTCTGAAACCATCCATCCATCCATCCATCCATCCATCCATCCATCCATCTATCCATCCTTTTATACACCAAATGATCCATTTGTCTTTCTGTATTTCTGTCTAAATCTCACAGTTGATGGATTTCTTACTCCTGAACTCTTATTCTGAATTTTTGTTCTGTTGCTGAGCTTTTCTTTTATTCCCTCCTTGTTCCTTTGCTTTTGTTCTTTCTTGCTCCCTCTTCTGCTCTCTAACTTCCTGAATCTGACTCGGTAAACAGCTGCAAACAAATTCTGCAAACGAACAAACAAATACACTGAGAATTCAATATTCAAAACTACTGTATGCAAACCCTCCCCCCTCCCCCCACCCACCACCCCCCCACCCCCTCCCTCCCTGTTATCCTTTCACAGAGACACAAAAGCCGTATCTGGAAATCCTCCAAACACACTCTTGCCTTTTTTTTTCCTAAAGGTTACGGAGTTACACAACCTCTGCACTTAGAGGTCACTGACCTTCTTCAGTCTGACGATGGCCTCCTGGGTCTCTGAGTCTTTGCTGATCTCAAAGGTGTTGATCCCATCTCCCTCCAGCACTGTGTACTCCACCAGCCCGTTCTCACCCAGATCAGGATCTCTGGCCTTCATACGACCCACCTCCTCTCCCGGAACCTTATCCTCCAACACTGACATCGAATACACACCTACAGCACAGGGAGAGGGCAAGTGTGTGAGACCTCATGCAGCCGTAACCTAAATGAGTCAGAGATTCATCTTCTGTACCTGCAGAGTAAAGCCAGCAGTGAAAGAAAGAACATAAAATATATTCTACCCCTGTAGCTCATGGAGCAAAGGTAAGCTTGCCCACACAAACACTGGCCATGCCGAGACTCAAACCGGGTCTCTGGAGCTCTGAGGTGGCAGTGCCAACTACTGCACCCCCTGTGCCACCCTTTTCTGATTCCACTGTTTTGACAAAGCTGTTAAAACTTTTTAGTCTTAGAGAGTTCAGCATCATGTTATAGCCTTATATATTTATATTTAATTTAAGTGTATTTATTGTAGACTGAAATACAGACTTCATAAAAAATAAATTCTTTTTTTAATTGTGGTATTTTTTTTATATTAAACAGAAGCAGTAACTGTTCATAAGTCATCATTCAGGAGAAGAAAAGAATCGTTCAGCTGCCGTAGCACACCTGCCCAAGTGTGTGTGTGTGTGTGTGTGTGTGTGTGTGTGTGTGTGTGTGTGTGTGTGTGTGTAAAACACACCTGCCTGAGGCTAGGAGGCCAGAGCAGAGGGACCATATGGCTCTCCACGCTGTCTCTCCAAAGCCAAAGGCTTTGACTAGTTTTATAAAAATAACTCCTACACCGGGAAGAAAGCTTCAGGGAACAAAAAAGCTGCAGTGTGTAAAAAGCTGGGCTTCAAAACCTCAAAAAAATGCATTAAATAAATAAATTAAATTAAGGCCAAACCACACTGCTTTCACCAGGCTGTGTGTTCTGGGGGTTTCTCTGGAAGCTAAACACTTGGATAATTAAAACATTCCCATTCCCACCCACGCCCAATCTGATTCTATCACTTATTAAATTCAAACTTCGCTTATTGTCTCCGGATTAATTCCTGCTGAGATGTGATAGGAAAACAAACACAATGAAGGGTTTACAAACATTTATAGAGTGAAAAAGGCAACAAAAAATATGACTTTTAGGTTAATTTGTTCATCTGTGGCTTTAAATTCAGGGGCATTTCCAGGAACATCTATTGGAACTAGTGTCTTCTGGATTGTTTTATGGAATATCTTCAGGAATGTATCCAGGATTCTCATCACTAGGGTCAAAGTCTTCCAAGGCTTCTTAAGCCTTTAACATCCTGCGTAACTTTTTGGTAGAGCACTTTTTGGGTCACTTTGTCTTTTTAACCCTTTAATGTCCTCACCAAGAAAAAAAGCAATGGAAAAATTATTTTATTTAATATTTATTTAATAAATAATTAATAAAATTATTATAAAAATAAAATAAAAGAATTTTTACATTGCTTTTTTTATTTTATTTTATTTTTTTTGTCTTGGTGAGGACATTAAATGGTAAAGAAATATCATTAGAAATATGACCAGGGATGTCTCTAAAAATGTAGAATTTAGTCAGCAATATATTCAGGAATAAGTCTGGGATCATCTCTAGGACTGTATCCAGAAATGTTATGAGGAATATCTTCAGGAGCACCTTACCTCTAAGAATAAGGAAAAGTAAGTTCATCAGAATTATTTGAGTTAATTAAGATATTAGAGAAAAAATATTCAGTAATGTCATGAGGAATTTCCCAAAAATATATTCCATAAATGTCTCCAGGAATGTGGAATTTATTCAGCGACATCTTCAGCAATAAGTCTAGGAACATCTCTGCTACTGGAATATTTACAGGAATGTCGAATAACCCAAAAAGTGAATCCATAGATGTAAATAGGAATATCCACAGGAATGCCTCCAAAAATGCAAAAAAAAAAATAAATCCCCAGGAATATTTGCAAGAATATCTTCAGGAATAGCTTCCAGAAAGTCTTCATGAATGTCGAATTTCCTTGAAATATCTTTATCAATTCTTCATAACTGCCTGTACAAAGTTCTCCACAAATGTCTCTAGGAATGTCTCTAAGAATGTGGACGTTATTCAGGAATAATTCTACCTATAAGTCTGGGAAGTTTCCAGATTTGTAATGTCTCCAGGAATGCTTCAATAAAACATCTCTAGCAACGCAAGAATACCTCCAGGAACAGCTTTTAGAAAATCTCCATGGATCTGGCATATATCCAGGAATGTTACAGAAATGTCTTTCGTATTGCCCGTCCAAAGTTCTCCGTGAATGGCACCAGAAATGTGTAATTCATTTAGGAATATCTTTCAGTTTAGCTCTGAGAATATTTCCAGGAACGTCTATGGAGTGTACCCAAAAAGATTGGGAACATCTTCAGGAACACCGTCAGATACATAAAAAAAAGAAGAAAAAACATCCCCCAGGAATGTTTCCAAGAATACCTCCAGGAATGGCATCCAGAAAGTTTCCAGGAATGTGGCACATCTTGGTAATGTTATTAGGAGTTACCCAGGGATATCTTTAGCACTGCTGTATGACTGCCTTAAAAGGTTTCCACAAATGTCTCCAAGAATGTCTCTAAAACTGCAGAATTCATTCAGGAATATTGTCAGGCACAGCTCAGAGAACATCTCCAGGATTGTATCCAAAAATGTAATGAGGAATATCTTCAGGAATGCTTTTAGAAATATAAAAAAAAATTCCCAACAATATCTGCAACAATATATCCAGGGATAGCTTTCAGAAGGTATTCAGCTACTTGTTATATCCTCAGTAATATTTAAGGAATTTCCCAGGAATATTTTAGCAGTGCTTCATGACTGTCTGTCCAAAGTTATCCAGGAATGGCTTCAAAATCCTCATAAAAGCATCCAGGAATGTTGGATTTTTCCAGGAATATGCTGAAGCCTACAGGCAGGTGTTTGGGAATGTATTCAGCAATGTCTGTAGAAATGTTCCCCAAGGAAGTTTTTAGGAATGTCTCCAGGAAAATTTCCAATACTGTCCACAGTCTTTGGCAACATCACCAGTAATGATTTCAGGACTAGCTTGAAATTGATGTCTTTCGGAACATGCTGAGGAACGTATTTAGGTGGATATTCCCAGCAATATCTCCAAGAATGTTGCATGTTTATAGGAATGCTGGGAGTGTGAACAGGCGAAGTCAGTCCCAAGGCATTACAAGAATGTTGGGGGGAAATTTCAAACAGCCAATTTACATACCAATGTGGTTCTTGGAGGTTGGGAAAAACCAGAATACACCCACTGACAAAAGGAGAACATTCCAAATACAGTAGTAGAAGGCAAGGATACTGGAAATACACAGGAATGAAGGTGTGCATGCAGTTAGTACAGAGCTTTTAACATTCTTCTCCAGCTGAATCACGTCAGTAGGTCCATGGAAGGCTGGGTCACGCCGTCCCTCGGCTCCAAACTTGGCAATAAAAGGAGCATGCGTGGGCCAAGACGCAGAACCTTTAAACCATCTCACCGTTACACTCATGTCCTGCAGCTATCAGAGACGTTCTGACAATAAAACAGCTAAAATAACCTTTAATTCTAACCTCGTACATGATCAAATCTCAAGCACACGCTCCTCTTATTTAATGATTACGGTGTAGATCAGGAGAAAAAGAGACGTGCAGGATGGACTTAAATCTACAGTCTGCTCATGCAGGTTCTCTGTAAATGAATCAATAAAAAGCTGGTAAGAAAAGGCGCTCAGACTTTTGCACAGGAAACATTTTATTTATAATTTTTGTAACTGTGTGTTTAATTTGCCCAGTTTGGTATGCCTAATGATAAGGAAGCAGCTTTTCTTTTCACCAGGCATCTATAGCAAGAATGAATCCACATGGAGGAACGGACTAGTCTTGCTGTATCCATCCACCATCTCTAACATTCCCTTTGGATTCCTACAACAAACAACCTTCAAACATCAAACGTTTTCCCTCAGCACTGCTCGCTCTTTACATTCTTCTCATTGGATAATGAGGGAGGGATTAAAGCCCCTGTGGGTCCTCTCACACTCTGACTGGTCTCCCAATCACAAAAAACTCTTCCACTGGGTCATTTTAGCTGTTCATTTTCTAGGGGAAAATTTAGGACTTTGAGAGGCAGATCAAAAAGCTCACCTTGGGAGAATTTCGGGGGGTTATCGTTGACGTCCGTTAGACTGATCTTCACCTGCGTCGTCCCTGACAGACCCCCCATGTGCCCGCCCATGTCTTTGGCCTGAATGACCACGTCGTACTCCTGCTTCGCCTCTCGGTCCATGTTAGGCAGCGCAGTGCGAATAATCCCTGTATAAACACGTGTCATCATAGACAAATATTAATTTTAAAAAGTATTAGAGGGTTAAGTATCATCATTAGATATATTTGTATGTTTGATTTCGTACCTGTGTGTGGCTCCACAGAGAAATACGGCTGCCCCTGTAGGATGCTGTAGACGAGCCGGGCGCTGTTTCCATATGTCGGATCATCAGCGTCTGTAGCCGTCACCTGTATTACTGACGTACCTGAACCAGAAAAAACAAAAAGTGGTGAAAAGGGAGAAGTTACCAAACATGGACACAGAGTTATGCTGTCATAAACTCTTCAAACTGCGCCTCCTAAAAAACAAAGTATTAATGACAGGTTTATTATAAATAACCTGTTCAGTTCTGTGTCTATTTTGTCTGCTTTGTCATAAAGTTCTTGTTCTGTGAGACGGGTCGTTGACCGAAATGGACGTTGAACAGACATTACCATAGTCACATAGTCTTTTTATGTTGCTCTAATGTAAACATAAAGGGGGTTTTCACAAGAAAACTCAGTGCAAACAATACGTAAATGTGTTAGAGAGAAATCGGTTTGTTCAATGGAAGCCAAAATTCCATTGATAAACAGAATGAGGAGCAACCTGAAAGACAAAACTTTAAAAACGACTTTTTTTTTTTTTTATTTAAACTCTAAAGGCGTTGATCAAAACCAACTGGGCAACAAAAAAATAAAGAATGGTGTTTTTTTGGTCTGTATTTTCTAGCATTGCAGCATCACTTTATTAGACTGTATAGTAAGAGACAAAATCAGGTACCAAACCCATGGAAATAAGAAAATACATTTAAAAACAAGCTAAAAGAACCACTGATATTGGTAAGCGACTTTACAGGACAATAAATGACTTGACTGGTATACAGGAGGCTCTGGGTTTGTTTAATGATTTTTCATGATTATACCACTCAGGGGCAGAAATTTGGGAGGTGTAGCCCCGCCCTGCACCCCCCTGGACTCGAACACTAGTTGAAAGCTGCTTATAATAACCAGACCTGGCAGCTGTGAATGATTTTAGCTCTTAAACTCCCACCTCTGCTCGTGAATCAGCATAGTATCATCATATCATCATTTTGAGATAATCAGTATCTCTAATGTCTGTGTTTATGATCTTCAGAAATGGAGGAGAAAGTTGCAGCTCATAAACTGGAACTAAAAGCAAAGAGATGCTGGAAAAACAATCAGTGAGAGTTAAAACGTGGTGCTCTTAACTGGGACTGGGATTAAAATAAAGCTTCTACTTCTCTAAAATTTCAAAGTGAGTAACATTTAATAGTGTAAAAACCCTCCTAAAAACAAAACCCACAACAAATGAGTTGCTGTTTTGCGGCAGTTACAATACCCTAAAGTTCAAATAAAGGAAGATGATCAGGAAAAACAGGGGTCTCTGCATTATACATACAGTAGAGTGCAAAAGTCTTAGGCCACCATTACGTTTTTTTTTGTTTGTTTGTTTGTTTTAGCAATGGTACAACAACCACTTATAATTATTCCTCAGTCTCTTTAGATAAAGATACAAACACAGGGACAGGTACATACATTTAATAAAGACTACTACTCTTCCAAAAGGTCCATTCCTGATCAAACTTCCTCAGACTCTGGTCGACTTGGAATCAAGATGGAGTTTCCAAAATACTTATCGCTGTATCCTATGGGCCTGTATAGCATACCAGCTGTTTTTTTCTGTTTTATTTTAATACTGCAGACAAATTTCCTCTAATTACTGGTTGTATCTCAGTGGTGGACAAAGAAAATGAACCATGTACTTGATTTAAATTAGAGATGCCCAAAGTCAGAAGTCCTCCATTTAGACATTTACTTTGCAAAAGTACAAAAGTATTTGCCTTCATAAGTACTTAAGTATCAGAAGTAAAAGTACTGTGACTTATTATGGCTGTAATGTCATGTTTGTAACAATACAGTCACTTTAACTAATGAACTTATTTTATGGTGAAAAGACTCTGGTGTCTCTCTTGGTGCACTCGTCTACACGGAAGGTCGTTAATTAATCAAACAAGTTCAAAGCAAAGTGTGTGTTTTACCCTGATTGGTGTGTTTGTCTCTTGCTTCTTTCTTTTTTATAGGTTATGTTTTTAAGCGCACATAAGCCAAAAAAAAAATGACAGAATGTAGTGTAATAAAAAGTAAGATATTCAACTTTAATATGTAGTGGAGTAAAAGTAAAAAGTCACCTAAAATGGAAACATGTAAGTAAAGTAAACAAAAAAGATACACAAAAGAACTACTTAACTTCATCTACTTCGTTACTGTCCACTGATGTATCCTAATAAAGAGACTGCAATATAATAAAATACCTTCCTTGTGCCATTGCTAAAGCATCAACTCTAAGGGGGGTCTAATACTTTTGGCCAGTATATGTTATGTTATATACATGAATACGAAACCAGTTTGGTGTGAAAAAGCGAGGATTTTTCTCAAACAGGATTGTAACTGTTGTATAAAGGCAATAAAACACTCAAATAACACAACAGCTGTGATGATACACTCTCATTCTGTTGCTTAAATCTGAATCACACCCACCCCACTTACCACATCGCACCCACGATACGAGGGAGGAGAGCGCATGTGTTCTGTTACACCCGCGGTACAAAAGGTCAGACACCGGGCCGGTCTCGGGTTTAATAAGAGACTCCTCAATAATAAGCAACAAATGAGTGAGTTGTCTAATCCATTTCTGATAACTGATCAAATAAAGCAGCTGTTGTTCAGGGACTCGGACTAATTAAATGGATACGAGCCAGTTTTGCAAACCAAATTGCTGCCAACTCACTGTTTGGGGGTTATAGATGTGGGAAATATCAATACCGAGTCTAATTTCCTGAACACTAATGAATTGATGTGCCATGATTACCGTGTGAACATTGTGCCAGGCACTGACCTGGGCCAAACTGCCCTCTGTGGAGGGGCGCGTTATGGGGCACGACACATTAAGGATGATGTATTGTGTGTCTAGGAGGTAAAAATAAACACACACACATACACATCTAGACAAGCAGTAACAACAATGGCAGCAGCAGCAACGCGGCGCCCAGCTCAGGTAACGGTTGGTTAAATAATGAATGAGAAACGAGCTTACGTGTGACGTCTAGGGGTGAAAAACAGGGAGAATATCGGAACCCGGACTCACCCACGTTGGACATTTCGGCAACACGGGCATAATACGGGCCGTGCAGGAACTCAGGAGGGTTGTCGTTGATGTCCTGGACCTTGACAATAAACTCGGACGGTGGCTCCAGCGGTTTGTTGGTGTCTCGGGCGACGGCTTGAGCGGTGAGCGTGTACTCCGCCTGCTCTTCACGGTCCAGCTTCTTGGTGGCATGAATGTTCCCTGTTTTATCATCTATCACGAAGATGGTTCCTGCTCCTTCACCCGAGAGGATGTACTTAATGTTCCCGTCGCCTGTGTCCACGTCAGAATGGAGCTGGAGATGAGGAATTTGTACAGTTTAGCAATGTCACCTTTAAACTTCATCTTTATTCATCATGTATGCTGTCGTTACAAATCATCTCAGGGACACTCGTACAACATCAACACTCATACCCGGGTCTCTGAGGCCGTGAGAAGGGACAGATAAGTTATTACACGGTATTTGGGGCATTCTGCTGGCATGGTGGCACACTGACATGGTTCTAACGCTCAGCAGTGAGCTCTGGATGAATTGGGCATTCCATACAGGCACAATTGGCTCTTTCTAAAGGGGTCAGAGAAAATGCCAACATGACAGCGATCCTGTGATGGGCACTTACATCTGTGCCTTGTGCCCTTGAAATCCACAATGAGTGGCAGAGCAGCAGTAAGCCTGGCCAATACTGAAATGACCCAGGATTGATGCCTGCCAGATGTCGGTCAGATGTCACATGTTCATATCTGGCCATATCTGAGGGAGGGGAAGTTTATATTATAATCCTCAAGTGATGCAACTGCTGTCACGCAGTGGAATTCTGCTGGTGCCCTGACTATGACCCAGATCAGGATGGGTGGGGATTAAACCCGACCAGTCCAGAAGGCAGCCTTGAGACTCAAACTCAGAGCTTTCTCCTTCATTTTTCATGCCTCATAGCTCGAGCATGCAACCAAACAATTAGAGTGTCTGTTTTGACCAGTCTAGACAAAGTTGCTCCTATTAGGGTGAAACATGCTAGATAAAAAAAAAAAAAAAAAAAAAGACTGCACCATGGTTGTAATGAACACATAAAACAAACAGCTCCAATTTTAGAAAGTAAAACCACATTCCAGTCAACTCACCCGGCCGACGAGAACAGGGTCGGGTCCGGTGTACTCCTCAATGACAAAGAACTGATTCCACACCCATCCTCGTTTGGAGCGATGAAGAACCTGGCCTTCCTTCCTCCTCTCTCTATGTCTGTAGGCACTGAGGTGGTGCCGATGCCCACGTTCCTGAAGGCCCCTGGATGCCACAGTAATCCATAAGGTGGCCATTAAACATAACACAAACACCTGCATCCTCAATCCGTCCCACATCCTGCTGGTCCGCTCTCAGAATCTGGATGAAATGAAGTCCCAAAGTCCAACAACCTGGTTCGTAGGGTAGGTGGAGGAAGTGAAAGCTCACTTAATATGACCTCCTGCGTTGAAGATCATGCCAGGCGCCCAGGCTGCACTCCTGCTGGAAAAATAAGGGGGGGGTGAAAACACAATGAAAGTTTAATTGACTTTGGCTTGAATTGGAACATATTAATTCATTTTGTAGCGTCGTCACCCGGACTAATTAAGCAACAGAGGTTGTAAGCCCATTTGCTCTTATTTAATTAGACATCAGAGCAGCACATTCTCCAGGCTAAACTATTTCCCATGTTGCAACACATGCCACACATCTGTCATCCCTCGTGATCTGAGGTTTGCACTGAACGTTTGTTTTTTTTCCCCTTTTTGTTTTCTGTTCATATTAGGAGAAAGCCAATTAAAAACTAAAAGACATTTTGCTTTGAACAGTGCATGTGGTTCTGGACCTGACATCTGCCATGTGTTTATGGGTGCAATCGAGGTTCCTCCATGGCATCGTTTCTGGCTGATCTGAAGATGTGCCATGTCACGCTATGCCAATTAAGCAGCTGAAGTGTTGGCGTGATGGTCTTTCATCACCTTCTGCTTGGATGCTGCGCGAAGAAATTGGCTCGGTGAGATTTTCCCAACCACTGAGTAGCTAATAACCAGCAGCTCCAAAGCTGAAAGGAACCGCAGCCTGCTTTCGACCACACACTCCAACGCAGCAGCACAGCAGGGACGGGGTTTTGGTTTCTAATTATCGAGGTGAAGTATTAAAACGTAGATGAAAACACACTTTTATAATCTCCCATCTTTTATGAAGTTAAATTTGCATACTGCACTACCTGGAAGAAATTGATTCAAAAAAATCAAGCAGCTAAGAGCTTTCAACTGGAGCTATTACTGCAGCTATTAATGTTTCAGCAGGTGACAAGACATTTAAACCTAATTGAAGCAACGTGTAGCTTCTCATTGCTTTAAAAAATCATATAAGCAGTGAAATGATTAAGAACCATCTAACACATAAAACCCAGGAGCTGTAGTTTATTGAAAATGAAAATAAAAGCATTTCTGCACACACAATACATGATGAAAAAGGCTTTATTTTGCCTAAAAGGAGCATAAAGACTGGATTGTGGAGCAGTGAAAGAGTGGAGTCCACCCTGACCCATATATGCACAGTGCTCACTGTACCAGCCTCTGGAGGCATCTGAGATCTGAGATCACTTCAGCTGGTCAGGTCAAGGCTCAGCACCTCTACGTGGAAATAAAATGTACAGAATGACCCGTCATACCATCCATGACCACAATGTCAAGGTTCAGATTGTAAAAGAAGGGTTCTTTAGAGTATGAGGAATCTTTTTCAAACAGAGTCCTGAACTCAACCCAACTAAAAGTCTTCCGTAGAAGATACTGACCATAAATGAGGATGGAACACTGATTGGACCAAAAATCCTGCATAATTCTGAGGCCCTGAAATCCTGACAGAATAAGAGGGGGTTAAAATATAAGCATTAATAATAATAATTATAATAATAATAATAATAATAATAATAATAATAATAATAATAATTTATTGTGCAATACCAACTCTGACCACAAGGTGCACATGTGTTTTCAATCTCAGACAGCAAAGTGTTTGTTTGCAGTTCGTAGTTTTGCGTTGAAAGGGATTTTCAAATAATACAAATTTCTATTTAGTGATATAAATATGACATGTAAATAATTTTTGGCACCTTCCAAGGCTATAAGAACTTGCTCAGGGTTTCTTCAAATGGCTTTGCTCCTGCAGAGGTTGTGCACATTTGCCAAAGTGGATTGGTACGTCCATAAGTTTAAATATCGCAGGCCTGCTTTCGTTCCCTGTCAGTTCCAGCCGTCCCTGATCTAACGACACCACTTTAGACTCAGATTATAGTGCATTAGCTGGAGTATTTACCGCAGAGAAATTAGGGTCTGTGAACAAAATCTGTTATTATGTAATGATTGATCATTTTGCAGGCCATGTTTATGCATTTAGATGATGAATAAATGTGTAATATCAGTGGCCCTGTGCTGCTCTGTATCTCGGTGTGTGGATGTAATTAGACAGCCTCCAGTGCCGCTAGAAAAATATCCCACTCCGGCTCAAACACACATTTCACACCACAGATCACTAAACAAATCAGGATGAGGAGCGCTCACAAATTAGGGAGTGTGAAGGGAAAAAAAGGGGGAGAGAAAACCAGACCAAACAAATCTCCAGCGCACGGTACAGGGCTGTAAATATGCTCCAAATAAGACGAGCAGGGAAGCGGGAAATAGGGCCCTAACTCTTCAGACCTCCCCTGTACCCCCCGCCTCCACCCGAAAACCCTGTCAGCATCCATAATGACCGGCTGATAACGCTTCACACGCTTCACATGCTCCGGCTCGGCTGTAAAACTGGCATCAGCTCGGGAGAAAGACATTTTATCCCCTCGTTTTCCCTTCCACAAAATGTCAGCCTTGCACAGGGTATTTTTAAACCTTGATCTAAAATACAAGGTCATACAAAATGAAGACAGACGGACCAGGAAAATGATCTCATGGCAAAAAACGTCCAATTGCTTGACATGAAAAATAAGGTGAGAAGTAACGAGTTTTGAGTGTGAGAGTCCAAAAGCAGTGGTGTTTCTTCAGGGAACAGCTGGATGGATAAGTGGACGGACAGATGCATACGGCCACCGTGGGACGGCGCCACAAAATAACACTCGCCGCTCCAAGCTTTTCTGAACACGGTCCAGATGATTTTCAAATACACGTCGCTTTAAAATATTCCAGATAGCGGCCGAGTGCCTCTTACTTTAAAGCGAAGGTTCAGCCAGGAGTGAAATTACACGCATTAAATGCACAGACTGCTCCACCATCAGCCAGGAGAGAACTTGGCACCGGAGCTCATTCTGAACCCAACACCGCAAATAAATCAGGTATTAGCATATAGCTAGCTGTCTAGCGCCATAGGACCTTCAAGGGAACCTGCAATTGCTCCTTCTATTCGGTTAGAAGGATCCATACTCCTGTTCAGAAAACAAAATCTCTCTGGTTATGTTAAATATTTTAGGTTTGGCATCTTTTCAAACACGATGGCATGTAAACTCTTTAGTTCCTGTAAGAGTGTCACCCTTAAATCTGGGGGAACTTCAGAAATCCCAGGAACAAGCACACAACAAAGACCCAAGGCACAACTGTAGAGAAGCCCAGAAAAAAAGTATGTGAACCTCTAGGTTTAGCAGTTAATTTAAAGTGCAGTCAGGTGTGAGGGGGCACCCTGTTTTATTTAAAGAACAGGGATCTATCAAAGTCTGCTCTTCATAACACATGTTTGTGGA
>JAVSBU010000086.1:2709886-2720678 GCA_033118015.1 Loricariichthys derbyi | reverse complement strand
AGAGAGAGAGAGAGAGAGAGAGAGAGAGAGAGAGAGAGAGAGAGAGAGAGAGAGAGAGAGAGAGAGAGAGAGAATTGACGAATGGCAGTGAAGTGGACAGGGTGGGTGTGGAGGTGACCAAGAGACAGAGACTCAGAGAAGGAAGCCATCATCATCATCATCATCATCATCATCATCATCATCAGGTTGTGATTAAAGTGAATGTGCTTTTCCAGATGCACCTCGTGCGTTCAGTCTCTACAGCGCCCCAAATCGACCACTAATTTCCTTCCTTGTATAGTCAATGAAGCCAATAATCAGCTGTGTGATGAACTGGCTGTAGAATAACTAGTATTTTGGATTATCGATCAATAGTTGTGCATTTTTTCCCATTAAGCATTCAAAAAGAAGGGCAGTGCTAGTTTGGTGTAACTTGCTTGAGTCATAATACCACCGATGACTGGGTTCTTGCTCAAGACCCTTAACCCATAACCCTTGAAATGTGTCTCAGTTGTACATCACCATAACTGTTTTGCCGTTCACCAACAGCGTGAATCTTCCAGTTGTAACTAGTTACGTGTTTGTGTGGATTTTGTTCTGCAGTCACCATTGACTTTGACAATCCAAAAGTGTGGTCTAGACCTAGAGCCTCATTTATAAAAGGTGCAACATCTCAGCAGACACTGATATTCATAAAGAAATACTTGGTGGTATAATGTAGCATTGACCCATGTATAGCTTGTGGAAGAAATCAGTTTGACTGCTGCAGCTAGATGTTGCCATACAACAAACTTGCATTTGTTGGTGATACCACTAACGAGGTCACCATACAACACGTCTTCCTTGCCTTGTTCTGTGAAACAAGAACGTCAAGATTGCATTCGCTTCTTTGCCTTTTCTACTCCTTCATTATCACCACTATCCCACTCCACAATAAGAGGGACACCACCTATTTAAATAGTCATTACCTAATTTGCATTTACCATATATGGCTTATATGGGCAGTGAGGAGGTGGAACATGAAGAGGCCCCAGGTACTTTACTCTATAGGTACGAGTGATTGTGGGACTGTGGAGATGAGGCGGGAACTCAATCCCACTCTTCATGTTAAGAGTTGTTAAATAGTAGTGGTAGGTACAAGCAAGTTGTTGAGTTAAGGACAGGTTCAGAGACTGTAGATTACAACTAGAAGTTCCACAAGACTTGGGAAGACAGGTGAAAAATGTTTCCATCCTTGAGAAAGTCAGCAGAGACTTCTCAACCCCTGGCCCAAAACCCTAAACCTTCTCAAGCCAACTGAAAGGTACAATCCCTCAAGTAGGTCCTGGGTGTTCCCTTGGGGCTACGTCCAGGAGGACATGCCTAGAATATCCTTGTGAGATGCACATTCTACCTCAGCTGGCTCCTCTAGAGAATCCAATGGATTGGCAAACTCTTCACCCTGTCCTAATTTCCAAGAAACAATTGGCAGAAGGCAGAAATACACCCTGGATAGAACACCAGCCCATTGCTTGGTCACTAACCTATCCATACCTGTCACTAAGATGCAATGAGGCAATTCACATTAACCAAGACACCCTGCCAGCACAATTTTGGGATACGTGAGGAAACCCTAGAACCAGAAGTTAGAGATGAGAGAATGCTCCTACCAACTTCTGAGATGAGTGGAAAAAGGCGTTGCTGGTAGAAGCAAGAGTCATCGTCATGTACTAGAGTTTCCCAACCAAAGCTGAGATGAACCCATCAGGGAAAATGGACTAACAGTCTAAAAGTTGAGTTTTAGACATCTCAGTTTTACATCATCTACTTTCATCATCAACATGTGGTACTAAACTGATGGCAATTGTTAAAACCACCATTGCTGTTGTTCTGGCTCCACTAGTTCTGGCACTTGTTTCACGTTTGAGAAACTGAGGTTCAGAGGCTCACTTTACATCTTAGGAGTCACTTGGATAAATACAACATACACTAAAAATAAATAATAAATACCATTCATTATATTATATTATATATTATTTACTAATTAGTGTACAGGAGTGGAGTACTAAGTAATGAATGATGATGATAATGATGATATCACACTGCCTCTTCCTCCCCTAGATCTCCGTGTCCTGGTCACCAGCGCCCTAGTCACAGACTCGTCACCAGTTGCATCTGTCCATCGCCCTCTGCATGGGTGGAGTCAAGCCCCAGCCGAGCCTCCTCATTGGTCCGTCGTGATGGAGGCTGGTAGAAGGCGGAGACATGGGCGTGCCTCCCTGTACTGAAGTATAATTCATCAGGAGGCAAGGCTGAACGAGGCTCAGTCCCCAAAACCTCTGGGCTGCTGTCGGGATATGATGAGTCCCTGTCTCTTGCATACAGGGAGCTGGAGTCAGCTCTGACTCCAACCATACTGTCTGTGATTTCAGCCGAGAAGCTTTCGGAGTCCTCTTCACTCTGGTAGAACACCGACTGTGCATGCTCTAGGAGGCGGGGCTTTTCTGGTAGGTAGGGTTTATCAGGAACACGTGGTTTTTCAGGTAAGCGTGGTTTCTCCAGAGCCTTGTATAGTGGCTCTTCCTCATCTTGTGGAGGTGGCGGAGGTGGACGGGGCAAAGGACGCTGCGGTGGCTCTCGGCAACTCACTCCCGTGGTGGTGTAGTCTCGTGGCTCTGGAGTTGTCTCCATGGCATTGGAGTTGGTGTAGCGATCCGTTGCAGGGCGCAGGTTGCTCTGCACCAGCTCAGAGATGATCATCTTCTCCAGAGCTGCTGCATCTGACAGGTTACGGCGCATACCACCTGCTGGTTCCACTCCTCTCGGTGTCAGAAGGGCCGGGCTAACATCTCCTACGGCGACGCTTCCGAGGAGGTCAGAGCTGCCGCCATGCACCGAGTAACTGTTGTTGTAGTTTCCATTTAGACGAACTGACTCCAAGCCACATGACTCACGACTGCGAGACAGAGTGCCCTCTACAGGATGAAGAAATAATACACAAAATAACTAAAAGTGCTATATAAACCATGGCAAGCAGTAGTATTGCCATTCAGGACATTCATGTTAAAAGGTCTATGATTTCAGTTCAGTATATTCACACATGGTGAGTTACTGAGTGAAATCCGACCAAGAGAGTGAGCTTGTGTAAACAAACCAAGCAGGCACAAAAGCTAAAATAGTGCACATACCAATTATTACTGAATAATGAATTAAAAACAGTTATTATACATCAACTCTTGGACCTGACTGTGCAAATGGGGCTGATTAGTATATGAATCCGATGTAGCCATGATGATTTTTTAAACTGACAAAAATTCAAAATAGGTGGAGCTCAGCATGAGTAGATTAGATGTTGCTAAAACAATGGACAAAAGCAGAATGAGCTTAATCAGAAACCGCAACACGAATGGCTGTAAACGACATGACAAAAAGTCCGTACTTGAATTTCGGAAGGTGCCTGTGAACCAGAAAGAGGAAAGGAGAAAACGGAACAGAGAGGCAGACAGAGGCAAAAAAAGCAGAAGACACAAAGAGAGAGACAGAAGACAGGAGATGGACAGATAGATAAGAAAGACAAACAGACTGTCAAACTTTATTAACATAAACAAACACTCAGAACTCCTAAGTATATTAGAACAGTGTTAGACAAACACTGACCAGTGGAGTTGAAGACAACTGGTGAGGGTGGGTTGAAAGTCTCAGCCAGCAGCGTGTTGTAAGGAGAGGAACCGGAGCGAGTCTGCAGCATTGGATTGGCCAGGAGGTGATTACCCATCGTCCCTAAAAAATAAATAAACAAAATCATATGAGAAAATGTTTCAAGGCATCCAGGTAGTGGAAAAAACTTCTCCTGGATGAATGTCTTGCTGGTCACAGAAGATCCACCTCAGAAGATCACCCAGAACTTAAGTACTTTTAGTTTACTGTTGGGCTGCAGGCAACTTGAGGTTTCATGAGTAAGCCACTCTGGATAAGTACTGCATTCAGTATTCCCACTGTAGGCTCCAAACCTACCCGACTCTGATCAGGTCATCACGATATTGGCTTAAACACATAGCACATTGAGTCTGAGTCATTACTGGACAGAACAGCATCACAGAGAAAGTCAGATCAACAAAGTTAACTTGAGTTTTTGAGTTAAAGGCCACTGAACTTCTTTTTGGTTCTTGAAGACATTTCATCTGAAAGGCTTTTTCAGTTCTAGAAGCTGATGGGTGTTTTTTAGTGGGGTTGCCCCATTGGGGGTGCTCCTGAGGCTCATTGATCTACTCTGTCAAAATGTGAGCTGTTAGGATCACTGAAGTCAAAATAGGATCTATTTGAGAGTCATTATTCCATCATGTCATCATGTGAGTCATTAGGATCACAAGGGTGCAAATAGAGGTACAACTGCCTAGGAAGGGATTTCAAGACTGCTTCGCAGGTAGCTGATAAGTTGTGTTGTAAACCAAACCACCCCATCTGTTCAATGATGATTGTTCTAACTGGACATAGATGGTCTCCATAACTCCTCTTTTTATCCATGTCTTCTCTATACAAAATATGAATGTTTTATCCATATAGTGTCCTTAATCCTTTACTGAATGAACTGGAGAAGCCTTTTGGATCAGGGATTATGGCTGCCTAGTGATCTAGGGCACAAGAGGTGACTTGTGTCAACAATGTCGTGCCCTTTTGGGAACTACCCTCACATGGCAGCGTTTGCTTCTCCCTCTTGGATTGGCACTGCACACCATGGGCATCCAGCAGTAGTGGGTATTTTTGTGAAAGCCTACTTAGGGCTCAACAAACTGAGAGACATTAAAAGAAAGTGAGAGATGTTACCCCTGTTGAGAGTTGGTGTGTTGTTGAGGTCGGCCATGAAGGAAGACTCTGTCTGCCTGCGAACTGTATCATTCCACATCCTCCGGATACGGCTCTGATTAAACCCAAACAGAGTGTAAGGACTTGCATGGCAGAATGCTATCACAATAGTGTGTGTACAGTTTACCTGTCTGTGTGCTGGGGTGTGCCTTGATTGCCCTCCACTGTAGTAACGGTTGTTTCCACGGGCAGAGCTCTTGAGAGACCCAGCAGATGAGCCATGTCCACAGCAGGATGACTGACGGAAACATTTAGCATAATCCTTCTGAACCTGGACCCAGACCATTGTAGGTGATTACTAGCTCTACAGCCATTGCCGCTACGACTACTACTACTAATTATAATAGCAGATGTTTCAGTAACCTTTTTCTGTAGGGCACAGTGGAAGATGAAGATGAAGAGGCCATGCAGAGCATTAAAGGAGGTGAAGAGGTAAGCCATGAGTTCACTTTTCTCGCTGATGAAGAGGAGGCCAAAGATCCATGTCAACGTCACCAGTAAAAGCAGAGTGACTGAACACACTGTCCAACACCTGGGAGAAACAGAGGGAGAAGAAAGGTCAGGTCTAAGATTGTGTCTCCTGACTATAATTTGGCCCCTGCCCTTTCGTGTCCCTCAATGGTCCTCATACTTTATGTTGTCGAAGCGACTGGAATCTGGCTTGAGCACGGTGGAATGGCGGATCATCCTGTGCACTGTCACCATCAGGACAGCCAGGTTTAGCTAGAAGTCAAATAAATAGGTTCAGAAAGCTGGAGAAACTTTGACAACAAAGCATGACCCTGACAATCCACCAAGCTAAGCTAATGCCAAGGGGATCATTTGCATTAATTGCAGTGTGGCTTACCAGGATAACAAGAGAGACGGGGCCAATGAACAGCCAGATAAAGTAATTATCCACACGCAGCCAGCAACTACAAAAGAAAATCCCATTTATTGAAGTCAAGACAGATGACAGATTTCTCATAGCATTCCAAAATGTTAGCATTCCAAAGAAGATTTCAAATAATTACGCATTGGGGCTGGAGTAGCTGGTATAGTCGATGGAGGCAGAGATGGCCACCACCAGCATGGGGAAGCCATATGCAGCGATGTAGTAGTACTTCCTGCGTGAGGATGGACTCTCAAATACCTCGACCAGCAGCACATACAGCTGAACAGCCTCGACACATAACCAACAAAACACAGAAAGCAGAGAGAAGTGCAGCAGAGCAGCCAGCACCTGACAAGCCACCTAGAAACACAGTGACAATGGGGTTAAACAATGCAATTTGGAGATAAAAGCCTCGTCATTATCTCTTACCTGAATTTTTGCAAATTTATTAAAAAGGAAAAACTGAGATATCACATGATCATAAGTATTCAGACCCTTTGCTTTCCAGTATTGAGTAGAAGCTCCGTTTGATCTAGTACAGCCATGAATCTTCTTGGGAATGATGGAACAAGTTTTTCAAACCTGGATTTGGGGATCCTCTGCCATTCTTCCTTGCAGATCCTCTCCAGTTCCATCAGGTTTGATGGTGAACGTTGGTGGACAGCCATTTTGAGGTCCCTCCAGAGATGCTCAATTGGGTTTAGGTCAGGGCTCTAGCTGGGCCAGTCAAGAATGGTCATGAAGCTCTTCCGAAGCCACTCCTTTGCTATTTTAACTGTATGTTTAGGGTCTTGTTGGAAGGGGAACCTTCGGCCCAGTCTGAGGTCATGCGCACTCTGGAAGAGGTTTTCTTCCAGGATATCTCTGTACTTGGCCGCATTCATCTTTCCTTCAATTGCAACCAGTCGTCCTGACCCTACAGCTGAAAAACACTCCCATAGCATGATGCTGCCACCACCATGTTTAATTGGGATTGTATTAGCCAGGTGATGAGCAGTACCTGGTTTTCTCTACACATATCGCTTAGAATTAATGCCAAATAGTTCAATTTTTATCTCATCAGACCAGAGAATCTTACTTCTCATAGTTTGGGAGTCCTTCATGTGTTTTTTTGCAAACTCTATGAGGGCTTTCATTGCTCAGTTTGGCTGGATGGCCAGGTCTAGGAAGAGTTATGGTCGTTCCAAACTTCTTCCAATTAAGGTTTATGGAGGCCACTGTGCTCTTAGGAACCTTGAGTGCTGCAGAACTTCTTTTGTAACCTTGGTCAGATCTGTTTCTTACCACAGTTCTGTCTCTGAGCTCTTTGGCCAGTTCCTTCGCCTTCATGATTCTCGTTTGCTCTGACATGCACTGTGAGCTGTGAGGTCTTATATAGACAGGTGTGTGTCTTTATTAATTAAGTCCAATCAGTTTAATTAAGCACAACTGGACTCCAATGAAGGAGTAGAACCATCTCAAGGAGGATCAGAAGAAATGGACAGCATGTGAGTTAAATATGAGTGTCACAGCAAAGGGTCTGAATACTTATGAACATGTGATATTTCAGTTTTTCTTTTTTAATAAATTTGCAAAAATTTCTACATTTTTGTTTTTGCTTCTGTCAAGATGGGGTGCTGTGTACATTAATGATAAAAAATTAAGTTAAGTTAAGAAAATTTTTAATGTCTTTTAAGGTCTTAATGCGTTCCGTATCCAGTGTGTGTGTGTGTGTGTGTGTGTGTGTGTGTGTGTGTGTGTGTGTATGTTTGTGTCTATATATATACACACAACTCCAGTTCCAACGTCGCTGGGACGTAGTGTGAAACAAACAAAAGCTAAATAGGATGATTTGCAAATCCTTTTCAACTCATATTGAATTGAATACACTACAAAGACAAGATATGTAATGTTTTTTTGCAAATATTCAATCAGTTGGAATTTGATGCCTCTAACACTTTCCAAAAAAAGTTGTGACAGTGCCAATTTATAGCTAATAATAAGGCTAAAAACTATATGATGATGTGATTTCAAACAGATGATTCTGATCGTGTTAACTTCTCTGAGCTCAGATCATCTAGGATGGACCATCACACAGTGGAAATGTGGATTGTGGTGAGATGAATCAGCACAGATCTTTTCCAGATCTTTTTTGGAAAGAATGGAGGCCATGTGCTCCAGACCAAAGACGAAAAGGACCATCCAGACTGTTATCAGTACTAAGTCCAAATGGCAGGATCTGTTATGGTGTGGGGTTTGGTCAGGACCATTGGCAAAGGCCATTTACATTTATGGGATGGAGCATTAATGCAGAAAAGCACATTGAGATTTTAGAGCAAAATATGAATTCAAGATGAGATCTTTAACAGGAACATCCATGATTTTATCAACAAGCAATAGAAAACAGACCAAATCAGCAAAAGTTAGGATTGAAATATGTAAATTTCCTTCAATCTTTCTTTGATGAATATTGTTTTTAAACATTTTAATAATGTTCTCACACATTTCCTTTTCCATTTCCATCTCCTGCTCTTCAAAGTCTCAGCTTTTCTTAGATGCTTCTTTTGTACCAAATCATGATCAGATTCACCTGTTACATCACATCATTATATAGCTTTTAAAATCTTATTATTAGCCCAAATTTTTGGAATGTGTTGCAGGCATCAAATTTGAAAAGAGTAAATATTTGAAAAAAAAAAAAAAAACCCAATAATGTTTATTCATTTGAACATTACATATCTTGTCTTTGTAATGTATTCAATTGAATATGAGTTTTTATTTATTTTTATTTATTTTTTTATACAATGTGCAAACTTCATTGGAATTGGGGTTGTATATAATTACCTAAATGATCTATGTAATAATTTCCCAGGTTCCTTTACCTGATCTTTGTCCATAGGTTTATGTGCCTGATCTCCCTCCTCTTTATTATTATGTGATGTGTGGCCCTTATTGTTAATTGACCATCTATCCTCCTTCTCCTGTCTCATGTCCTGACCTGTGTCCCTCCTGTCATTTCCTGACCTGTGATTCTTTGTGCTGTTACATAATTCACCCCAATCTCTGTCCCTTTCTGGACACTTGGTTAGACTCTGCCTTGCCATTCCCTGGTCTGTGACCTTTGTTCTCACCTGCTTTCCCTGTCTAGTCACCTAATTTGCATCTCTTTACCTGATTCTCACCAGAACTTCATCCTTTGTGCATTTACCCGATCTGCATCAATAAGTCATTACATGACCCCTTGTTCTTATCTAATCTTTGTCCCCTGTGCTTTTACCTGACTTTAAGTGATCTCTGCTCTGTGTCTTTACCTGGTCCATGTCCCTGGTGTTATTGTCTGATCTTTGCCCCTTATTGTTATCTGAGCTGTTCCCTCCATCCTCTGCATTGTTATGAGGTCCATGTTACCCATGTTGTCACTTTCTTTTTTGTCTTAATCCGATCTTTGTTGTTTTTTTTATCCATCACTTCCCTTCCCCTGTATTATTAACTGACCTGTGTTACTGGGTTTTTATCTGATGCCTCCCTTGTGATCTTGGTCCTGTGTCCTTAGCTGATCTGTGTTTCCTTTGTTGTTACCTGGTCTGCATTCTCTGTGTTGATACCTTATCTATGTCCTGTGTGTCCCCTTATCCAAAGCATTTTACAACCGATACACTCTTACACTCTTACAATCCAAGCAACTGTGGGTTAAGGGCCAAAGACCCCAAAGTGGCAGCTTGTCAGAGACATTCTGGTTGATTAACGTAACTGTCCAGTAACTTAACTGCTAGGCTACTACAGTCCCAATCCCAAATCCCCCAACCCCTGTCATTACTTGACCCTTGTGCTGTTACATAATCCACCCCAATCTGTGTTACTTTCTGGCTACGTGGTTAAACTCCACTGTATCTTTACCTAACCTATGACCTTTGATGTCCTTTGAACTGCTCACCTGTTTTCACTGTGTTATCTAGTTTGCATGCTCTTACCTGATCCCACACCTTAGTGCATCACCTGATCTTTATCCCATGTCATTATCATCTCCTTCCCTGATCTGTAACCTTTCATGTTTTCTTTCCCAATCCTGGAAATTCTTTGTCATTACTAGGGGCCTCATTTATAAAACATGGATTCTTGAGAAAAAATGTGTGTATGCACAAAAATCAGGAGATGGCATGAGCACAAAAATCAGACTAAACCCATATTCACCATATCTGAACTTAATTTCTGCCTTTATAAATCACAATCTTTTCCCAAATGTGCACAGGTGAATGAGCCTCATGTTCCAACACCTTACTGCCTATATAGTCCATATATGGTAAATGAAAATAAGGTCATGAATATTTAAATAGGGGGTGTGTCCCATTCATTGTTGAGCGAGATAGTGGTGATAATGCAGGAATGAAAGGCAAAGAAGCGAAAGTTTGGCAAATGTGAGGGTGAACGTTCTTGTTTCAGAGATCAAGGTAATGAAAAATGTGTATTTTGTTGCCCCTGATAGTGACATCAGCAACAAATGCAAGGTTATTAAGTGGCAACATGTAGCTGCAGCAGCCAGATGTTTCTTTCACAAGCCCCATTGTTGCAGAACCATAAAAATATGGTCGATCTATAAGTCAATGTAAAGGAACAAATTGCTTTGCACATTTAGCTGCAAGTTTCTATTTCACCACAGGGTTTTGCCATTTCCTGCTCTCTCTCTCTGTCACGAGGAGGCTGTCTGTGGGATTTAGAGACTTCCTCGTGTCTAGGTGGCCGTGCCGCGGTAGGTGGGGCTTATTGCCCTCTGGCGGCGCGGTGCCGTATCACGCTGCTAATTGAAGTCTCCTGTGAAGAGCATTATAAAGAGGCTGCAGCAGATCGGGAGTGCGAGCTGGCATTGCGGCTTTTCGCCCTGTCACGAGCGTTAGCACGCCACTCGAGCTCCAGATCTGTCTGCAGTGGCATGCTACGGTTGGCTATGGATGTACTGAGGTTAATCTGTTGTGTTTCCTGTGTTTCAGCATGGCGGCTGTTCTACTGAGGCACGTCCCGTTCACCCCAGGTGTGTTTTAAGGAGAAAGGTACCACCTGTCCTTGGTAGTGGGCAGGTGGAGTACGGGCAGGAGCCCGGAGGTAAGAGAGGCTTCCTTAGAT
>JAVSBU010000086.1:2687359-2697513 GCA_033118015.1 Loricariichthys derbyi | reverse complement strand
GTGTGTGTGTGTGTGTGTGTGTGTGTGTGTGTGTGTGTGTGTGTGTGTGTGTGTGTGTGTGTGTGTGTGTGTAGATGCAATGGCTCGTTCCCAGGTGGAGATCACAGGAGGAGGAAAAGCCGCTTCAGTCTCTACAGACGAGCCACTGCGAACGGAGTCAAACCAGGAACCGTACACATAGCCTGCACCCCAGAGGCAGCCAAGGTACACACATGCACACACATTCTGGCCCTTCCTTCTGACTCAGTCCTTCTTAAGCCATCTGGAATGGTTTTTTTGGGTGTGTGTGTTTACTCGGTACGATGGCTAAACTCCATCACACATTCTCACTGTTGTTGGTCTGTGCCATAGGTGATCAGTAAGAACAGCCAGCACAGTGTCTCTTACACCCTGTCCTGCGCCGAGACCGTGGTGGTCGAGTACGTAGATGACAATGAGACAGACATGTTTCAGGTGAACACACACGAGCCTGACCGATTCCTCTCCATATATCACTTCTCTCCTGTTGTGGTGAGGAGCTAACCAAGCTTAGAGGAGCGGACTAATTACCCTGACCTTTCTCGCTCTCTTTCTCAGATTGGTCGTGCCACGGAGAGCCCCATTGACTTTGTGGTGGCAAAGCCGGAGGACAGTAGTCATGGTAACGGGAACTCGGGTCCCAGTACGATCTCGAGGTTCGCGTGTCGGATCGTGTGTGATCGGGCTCCACCCTACACGGCCCGTGTGTATGCAGCCGGCTTCGACGGCACCAGGAACATCTTTTTAGGGGTGGGGCTATATTTCTAACTATCTGTTTATCTATCTGTCTGTCTGTCCATCAGGCAAAAGAAATGCCACAGGCAATGGCAAGTGTTCAGAATACGCAAATCTGTGTTGGGTTAGGCTTACATGTATGCGCCGACTGAGAAAACCGACTGAACTCAAGAAACATGTATACATGCTCTGAGAAATCCAATTACTGGATGAAATCCAGCTCTCTTTATTAGATTTCTTCATCTGATTTCTAGATCAGATAATTCCATTTACAAGACCACATAAAAAACTAGAGGTGCATTTCCTCAAGAAAATGCGAGTGTGATTGCAGCTCTGCTCATTATGACAAAATCAGCATTAGGTACTAGCATGACCAATCAGCATTAGCGTATTCATTAGCATAAGCATTATCATTAGCAATTAGCATTAGGACTAACAAAAAATTTGCGTTAGCAATTAGCATAATTTTCATTAGCAATTAGCATTAGCAATCAAAAAATAGCATTAGGAGTTAGTGTTAGCAATTAGCGTTATCAATTAGCATAAACATTAACACAAAATTTAGCATTAGCAATTAGGATAACAGTTAGCATTACCAATTATCAATAACAGCAACATTGCTAATGCTAATCGCCAATGGTAATGTTGCTGTTATTGATAATTGGTAATGCTAACTGTTATGCTAATTGCTAATGCTAATTTAGAATTGCTAATGCTAATCGCCAATGGTAATGTTGCTGTTATTGATAATTGCTAATGCTAATTGCTTATGCTAATTGCTAATGCTAATTTCAAATTGCTAATGCTAATCGCCAATGGTAATTTGAAATTAGCATTGGCAATTAGCATAATCAATTAGCATTAACACAAAATTAGCATTAGTCTTAGTAGTATCGCAAAATTAGCATTAAGAGCAACTGTAACAATAAAAAAATAAGCGTTAGCAATCAAATTTTTTTATCATTTATTAACACTGGAGAGATAAAGGCCTCTGGAGGGACCCCCAATATCTGACCAGCCATCAGAGCACATGCCCACCATTCCTTCATCAGATGAATCAACCAAATTTCATATTGGTGTCTGTGTGTCTATCTCTGTCTGTCCTTTTAGCTGTCTGTCTGTCTACATGTCTGTTTTTCCAGCTATCTATCTGTCTGGTTGTCTATCTATCCAGCTATTCTCTTTATCTGTCTATATATCTACCACCTACCCCTCAGACTGTATGCCTGTTTGTCCCTCTGTATCTGATCTCTGTAGTGATTCTGTAATGTAATGTACTCTGTGTGTCTGTGTGTGTTCAGGAGAAGGCAGTTAAGTGGCGATCGTTTGATGCCCAGATGGACGGTTTGACCACTAATGGTGTTCTGGTGATGCGGCCATTGCACAGCTTCAGCATCAGCAATGATCCTGGTGTGTGGAGGGAAATCTCTGTCTGTGGCAACGTCTACACACTCCGAGAGACTCGGTCCGCTCAGAAGAGGGGCCAGCAGGTACACACACACACACACACACACACACACAGGAAGGCGAATGATCTGAGTGAGTTTATGGCAGGATTGTATGCTGATTTATCATTTTAAGTCTCTTTTATTGCTGCTGTACTGTAGGTGGACAATAAGTTTCCCTCTATATATCTGGGCATATAGAGGTTCTACAGTGGGCATGACGAACACTTTGTCTCTCCCTCTCTTCTCAGGTGAAAGACGAGTCCCAGGTGCTGGTGGACGGCTCTCTGATAGACCTGTGTGGCGTGACCTTGCTGTGGCGCTCGGCCACGGCTCTTTCGCGCTCTCCCGACCCCGAGCACATGGAGGCACTGCGTATGGAGCTCAACGCGGCACGGCCCCACTGCCCCGTCCTGCTGCACACCCTGGCTTTCCCCAGCCTGGACGAATCTGACTCCCTTCAGCCGCGGCGGCCCTGGGCGTACCTGTGCTGCGGACACGTGCACGGCTTCCACCCGTGGCGCGGCCGCAGGAAGGGTGTCAAAGAGCAAGAGGAGGAGGAGAAAGAGGACGATCAGGCGGACGTGACGAAGGGAGTGAAGGATGGGGACAGGGACCGTGACAGAGACCGGGACAGAGACAGAGAGTGCCCGCTGTGTCGGGCAAACGGTTTGTACGTGGCGCTGACGCTGGGCCGTGAATCGCGACTCTGCGTGGACAAAGCGCCACCCACTCACGCCTTAGTGCCATGCGGCCACGTCTGCTCCGAGGCCACAGCGGAGTACTGGAGCAAGACGCCGCTGCCATCAGGTGCCAATGCTTTTTACGCTGCATGCCCCTTCTGCATGCGGCCACTGGCCCATGACAAGCCGTACGTCAGGCTGATCTTTACAGGAGCACCGGACTAAATGTCCGGCTTCACGGCTCGTATCGGGACTGTAGTGAGAGGAATATAATACTTTGTCTATTTTTTTAACCACCGTCTTGAACGTAATCTCTAGCTTTCACAAACCTGTGGCAGGTTCATTCATTCACTCATTTTCACTTCATCTTGAACAAGTCTGCTGGGAAACACTGGGCAAAGTGAATTCCTTCTTCTTCAGCAACCCATTCGTCCTTGGCAACAAGTGCACATCAGGGGAAACACCCCAGACTGGACACCAGTCCATCACTGGGTATGAATGCCCGGTTCAGGTCCTGGCATGAGTCTGTTAATGCCAGGGAGTACATCATCAACCCAGTCATCGTGGCCTGGGTCATTGTTATACAACTAGGGGCACTTTGAGTACCCACAGATAAAGAACATGCCAAACTCCACACAGACTCTAACCAGAGTCAAAACAAAGCCTCGTCCATGGAGCTGTGCAGCACCAACACTACTTAGAACTGTGATCAAGGTTGTGGTGGGTCCGGAGACAAGGAAGCACTGGGCACAAGGCAAGATACCCACTTGTGAGCAGGACCAAGCATGGACACGCCCACTCATTCACAGACAGAAGAGATATAAATGCAAACTCCACACAGACTTTAACCCCATTCAAATCACACTTGCTCCTGGAGCTGTGCGGGACAAAAACTGCCCTCTGATCTACTGTGCCACCTGCCGGCTCCAGCTCACACCTCTGTATACAAACGTTTATTTATGTAACCCGTGTCTTAATGACTCTGAACATTGCAGCACATTTACAGCCTGCATTTGCATTGCAAACAGTAAATACAAAGAGACCAAAATATAAGTGTGCAAACTAAAGTGCTTTACTGTTTCTGTACGTAACACAAAACGCTCTCAGCCAAAGCCGTGAGCTCAGTCATCAGGAGCTTCATAAAAACTGTCAGATGGGATTATTTTTGTACTTGGTGAGTCAGGCCTGCATATTTGTTTGAAGTTGTGAAATAAACCAATGGCTGAAAAGCAAGCGGTTCAACCTGCCTCCTTTCTTTTGTCACACTTTTTTTTTTAACTTTTACATCAGCTTTATTGTAATTTTACACACCCTGTTCACACTAGTTCCGGCATGCAGGGTAATATTTAAAATCTCCAAAGAACACAGACATCAGCATGACTTGGACAGAACACTAGTCCATCACAGCACTGGACGTGATCACATGGTTTAAGATGTGGTGAGCAGGTGCATTAGACCATGCATAGAGATGAACAGGAGAAATAAATGTCCCTCTAATGAGCACAGCTGGAGGTTCAAGTTGGGATAAATGGGCTGATATAATGGTCTGAGCAGCTGTGAAAGGGCACCACACACTCACTCACTCTCTTTTAGGGGCAATGTGGAGGAACCAGTGCACATACCGCCATGATGTTTGCAAGGTCAAAGGAAGGAGCTGTGGAGAGAACATACCAAAGATCACAGGCAGGTTTGCAACCCTGCACACTATTTTATAAACCGTAACTTAAAAGCACACAGGTTTGAACAAAACAGATTCAAATTCAAATTTTATAAAAGTCAAACTAAACCACTAATTAACAGTAAACTAATAAAATTATGTTAAAAACCACTGTTAAACAAAAGCGGTGGCTATAATGCTGAATCAACAAGTTAAATTAAACATGACACTAATACAGACTCAAATGATTTGCCTAATCGAGTATGTTTGAGTTTATTTAGATTTTATTTATTTATATTTATTCATTTGTTCTTTTGGTGGTGCAGTGGTTGGCACCGTTGCCTCAAAGCTCTGAAATCCAGCTTCGATCCCTACTTCAGGCTCTACCTGTGTGGAGTTTGCATGTTCTCTCCATGTCTGTGTGGGTTTTCTCTGAGTATCTCCGATTTCCTCCCACATTACAAAGACATTAGTGTATAGAGAGAGATAGAGGATAGCTGGTGTTTCCAAAATGCTCTTGTGTGTGTTGTCTAGGTTTGTTCCCTCTTTGAGCCCTGTGTCGCCGGCTAGGCACCGGCTCCCCCGCGACCCTGACCAGGATAAGCTGATAAGACAATGAATGAATGAATGAATGAATGAATGAATGGATGAATGAATGAATGAATGAATGAATGAATGAATATTCGTTCTTTCTGCTTCAGTTCTTTTGTTACAGTTAGATTTATCCACTAGGTGGCAGCGGTGCTCTGTTAAGGGTCTCCCAGGCTCCATCTCAAACGGCTCCGTATTGAACAAAAGCGCACTAAATAGGTTACATCTATCTCTGTATTACAAACGCTGTACAGCCCTTAATCCCTCTACCCTACGAAGTGCACAGTGGGTACTTGGGGCTTATAGGATGTACTGAGGACTCGATGTTGTGTGCCACGCTTTAATATGGGCGGCGCGAAATAAAAACAGCAAACGTCCCTAACTAGTGGAAAAGGTGCGGATTGGGATACGGCAGCTGTGATGTGACGGTAATGGAATAGCGCTGCTATGTTTACCTGGAGCTGCTGTATTTCACACAACAGGTAATTTAAACCACCTTGCATATATTTCACTTATTTTTTACATGCGCTTATTATTAGGTGTAGTTTAGACTGCAGGGGAATTAAATGTCACATTAAACGAGCGCAAAATTAAAGTAGCCAGCGCTTGTTAGTTGGGTTGCTAATCGGTTAGCATAGCTTATCTTAGCATAGCCTATTTTAGCTTAGCTTAGCTTACGTGTAACTCAAGAGGCCGCCGTTAAAATGAAAGCTGTTAAAAATAAATGGCAATTCATGTACAAAAGATGTTTTATATAATAATAATAATAATTAATAATAATAATAATAATAATAATAATAATAATAATAATAAAAACTCGAAAAACATTGATATTATTGACGTATAAGCTAAGAATTAGCCATGTATTAATGATATGGTTCATAATTAGCAATTATTCTCTAGTTAAACGTATAGTTCTATAACTAGTATAAATATATTTCAGTTTTATTTTATTTAATTAAGCCAATAAAACCGTTTTTAATACAAGGACTGCCCTTGTAAATACAGATTTTTATACATAGAACAGGAAAATGACAGTCTGCTATTAATACTAGATTATTAAGAAGTGAGTGAAGTACTCATAATATAGTTACTATTTATTCATACTAATTAGTACGGAAAAATGAAGTGTGTATAGTTTGCCTGTATAATATACATTGTTATAAATACAGTGTACAGGGGCAGTTATTAATTTAATGTACGGAAATGCACTTAATATACATTCAGTAGATAAATGCATTGTAAAAAAAAAAAGTTTTGTGTTTATTAAGAAGTATTTATTAATAGTAATTGGAAGACAATGTTTCACACACATTAACCAGGAAAGCTCTTAGTTTAGTTGCTTATTTAATTTTATTTACATATTTTTTTTGTTATAACTGAGTGATATTTTAGCATTTATGTGCTCTGATTCACCAACTCTCACTGTCCACTTTATTAGGCACCCCTTCTTGTACTGGGTTGAAATCCCTTTTTCCTTCAGGACCTCCTTGATTATTCATGGCATAGATTTAGCAAGGTGCTGGAAACATTCCTCTGAGATTTTGGTCCATGTTGACATGACGGCATCACACAGTTGCTGCAGGTTTGTCGGCTGCGCATCCACGATGCGACATTCCACCACGTCCTAAAGCTGCTCTATACACGATTGAGATCTGGTGACTGTAGAGCCGTTAGAGTTACAGTGACTCGTTACCATGTTCAGTATGAGATGATTTTGGGTCATGGTGTGTTATCCCAGTTGAAGGATCCATCAGTAGATGATCATAAAGGGGTGCACATGGTCAGTAACAATACACAGGTAACCTGTGGGGTTTAAATGATACTCAGCTGGTATTAAGGGGTGCAAAACCACCACCACCAGCAGCCAGAACCTGACTGATACAAGGCAGGATGGATCCTGTTGTTGTAACCACACCATCAGAATATCTCAGCAGAAATCTAGACTCATCAGACCAGGCCACGTTTTTCCAGTCTTCTGTTGTCCAATTTTAGTGAGCCCATGTAAATTGTAGCCTGATTTTCCTGTTCTTAGCTGACAGGAGCGGCACGTGCTTTGGTGTTTTGCTACTGTAGTCTATCTGCTTCAAGTTTTGACATGTTGTTTGCTCAGAGATGCTCTTTTGCAGACCTAGGGTTGTAACTAGAGGTTATCTGAGTTAAAGTTAAATTTCTGTCAGTTTTTACCAGACAGAGAGAGACAGAGAGACCCTCTGAGACAGAGAGAGACTCGAGAGAATTGACTTCAAATTGCACACAGTGATGCAAAGCTTAACTCTGATTCACACGTCAAAGACTTAACTTAGACTTGCATGCTACAGTCCACAGAATGGCACCCTGGAGGGTGTGTGTGTGTGTGTGTGTGTGTGTGTGTGTGTGTGTGTGTGTGTGTGTGTGTGTGTGTGTGAGAGACACCACTCAGCAACAACTGGTGCAGTGCAGAGTTGTGTGTGATGGAATCAGCAGAGTTTTAGTTACTGTCACTCGTCAGCTGTTTTGGTTCTGCTTTAGGTATGGTGTAAATGATGCTACATAAAATGCTAAAAAAAATCAGTGTTTGTTAAAGCTGAGAAATTTGCTATCGATAAGAGGTAAACGATGGGGCACCTCCTGCCGTTGCCGTGAAAGCCTAGGGAAAAAAACAAACGTATACACGTAAAAAAAAAAAGCTCCCGGTGCTCTCAAACCAGCACTTAAAACGTAAACAGGTCTCTAAATTTCTTCTCAGTTTCTTTGTCTTTCCTCTCAGGCGGCTGCCGGTGTGAGGAAGCGGCGCTGTGATGGCGTCCGGACCGGGCTCTGTGCCCGTGGTTCAGTCCGGCGTGGGCGGCACTAACACTGACCGCTTTGTGCGGAAGCCCAGAGACCCGATGGGCTATTCCACGCACTACAGAGCACCACGCTCCCTCCCTGATGTGTGTCCCAAAGAGCCTACGGGTAAGATTTTAACTTGTTCAGTGCTTATAGTGTATCTACTTTACAGAAATTAAAATCAAATGGGAAATTAAGCGTTTAAACATGACTGATATTGATATCGGAGCCCAAGACGTACAGTGTAACGGCTCCAGTTCTGACCGTGTCTTACTGTAACTGGGACAAAGCCCCTGCGCTGTGGGTTAACCTGGTGTGAACTGGGTCTTGCAGTTGAGCTGCGGGGGCTAAGCGACGCCCCCTCCGTGGTGGCCGATCAGCACAAGTGGACAGTGTATAACTCTAAAGTGAACCTGCCGGCGGCACTGAACGACCCGCGACTGGCCAAGCGCGAGTCCGACTTCTTCACCAAGACCTGGGGGGTGGACTTCACCGAGGGAGAGGTGATGCCCTCGTACGTCCTGCCCAACATCACGGCCGAACACTTCAACAAGTACACGCAGGAGACTGCTCAGGTAACACAGTCTGTAGGTATAAGGCTCAGAGAAGGGGGTGTGGCCTCTGTACCTGTCAGTTGTACTAAGTGTATCATAATGTGCTGAAGGAGAATGAAAGGCAGAGTCTCAGATTACTGCTGTGACTCCTAATACACTCATATTTGGCTGTCGGTTTGTCACTAACGCTTCTTTTTGTGCATTTCAGAGGGAGAAAATCCACGAGCGGTGTAAAAATATCTGCCCCATCAAAGACGATCTCTCCCTCCCCAACGTCACGAACAATCACGGTACGTAACGTCGTTCATATTACATCGAAATCACCTAAGGTACTTTTATTACCGCTGTATTAGAACTAGGGATTTTTAGACTAGGGAGTACTCTAACATAAGCGGATCTCCGTCGGCAAAAGTGTTAGCGCTGTCAAATTATGTCAGCGCCAGGCACATTTTCCACCTACTCCACCACTCTGTGCCGTCTGCTTTTTAATTTAAGTAGCGTAATTCACATATTTCCCACTAGGTGTCAGTCAGAAATTATGATAAGGTGCCTGCTACTTTGGCACACCCAAACCCACCCACCCCGCTACTCCAAAACAAATTGAAAGCCCTGTATGCGTGGAGTTAATTCAGATATACATAGACGCTGATGTATTCGTGATATTTCATCATTAAAGCCGCAAGATTTAAATTATTAGCATCGCGTTACCCATGACCTACTTTTTTTTTCCTCCCTTGTTTGCTTTCCTCCCAGATAAATCCAAAGAGGAGCTCGAGCAGGTGCCTAAGGTAAGGCCTGTGGTGTTTGGGTTCGTGTTTGTAATTTAGTCACTGCGTTATTTAATAGCTCCGCCCTAACTGCGTGTGGCGCACCTTACAGATCTTCATGAGGCCCGAATTCGTGCTGAGCGATCCCGCCACGTTCAGCGCCGTGCTGCCGTGGTCCCACTTCAGCGTCGCCGGGGGGAAGAGCAGTCGGGACGCCGCCTCGTCACGCCTTCTGCAGGAGAAGGTAGAGAGCTTAAGAAAACAGGTAGAAGAGGAGGGTCGTTCTTTCTCCCCGTGGCTGAGCTCTTCTAACGCGGCTCCTTAAATCTCTCTCCTAGCTGAGTCACTACCTGGACGTGGTCGAGGTGAGCATCGCGCGGCAGATCTCCCTGCGCTCCGAGGCCTTTTTCCACGCCATGTCGTCTCAGCGTGAGCTGCAGGACCGGCTGTCTGACGCCGCCGCCTCGGTCCGGGAGCTGCGGGCGCGGATGGCCGCCGTGGGGCGCACCATGAGCTGCGGGCCGCTCAGAGCCATGCGGCACACGCTGGCGCGCAGGAACTGCGTCACGCTGCACGGCAAACTGAAGCTGATGGCGGCGGTGCAGCAGACGCAGCCCACCGTGCAGCTGCTGCTCTCCACGTCTGAATTCGTGGGCGCGCTCGAGCTCATCAACACCACCAAAGAGGTGCTGCAGCAGGAGCGCCAGGGAATACACAGCTTCAGGTACACACACACACACACACACACACACACACACACACACACACACACACACACAATGAGCTTTGTAATGCCTGATATTTAGAAAGGAAGGGGACCGATGTATATAATGCCGATATCCTCTTTTTATATATGTGTGTGCGTGTGTGCGTGTGTGTGCGTGTGTGCGCGT
>JAVSBU010000086.1:2661273-2673327 GCA_033118015.1 Loricariichthys derbyi | reverse complement strand
ATATATATATATATATATATATATATATATATATATATATATACATGTAGATTCCACAGAGACAGGACCCAGACCGAGAATCGAACCCAGGACCTTCTCACTGCTACCCACCGCCCCACTGTGGGTTTGATGAAAGCATGTTATGTAAAAAATACAAGATTTATACTATATGTGTATATTTATCTTATGTTTATCTAATAATAAATAACAATAGCAACAATAACAACACAGGGCAGCAAGAGTAAACCGTTGCCTCACAGAGTGTGGAATTTGCATGTTCTCCCTTGGTCTCCGTATGTTCCCTCTGGGTTTTTCTAACATTCCAAAGACATGTAAGGTCAACTGGTGTCTCTGAAGTGTCCCAGTGTCTGTGTGTTTGTGCTCTGCAGTAGGCTGCTGCCCTGAATAGGGTTGGTTCCCATCCTGTGCTCTGTGTTGTGGGTCAGCTCCCCATGACACACTGGAATGCTTTAGAGTTGCAAATGGACCTAATGCATGTCTGGCTCTGTGAGCCGTCAGAGTTAAGCTCTGCACTGCACTGCCCATTATCATTTAATTTCTTTTATATAGTTAGTGCTTTTATTGCTGCGATGGACTGGTGTCCCATCCAGGGCATCTTTGTGACTGTGCCCTGTGGTCTTTGGAAGTATAGCAGGACCAACACGACCCACAAAAAAAAAGCGATTATTATTATTATTCATTATCACAATATATTAATAGCAATTATTATTAATCCGGTGGCATGGTGGTTAGCACTGCCCCCTCACAGCGCTGAGATCCATAGTTCAATCCTGACCCGGGACTCCCTCTGTGTGGAGTTTGCACGTCCTCTCTGTGTCTGTGTGGGTCTTCTCCAGTCTCCTGAATTCCAAAGACCAGTGTGTTAGGTTAATTGGTGTTCCTGAAGTGCCCTTAGTGTGTGAGTGTGTGCACCCTTTGATGCATTGGGGTCCTGTCTAGGGTTGTTCCTGCCTTGAACCCTGTGTTGCTAGCTAGGCACCAGCTCTCCCTCGACCCTGAGTAGGATAAATGCATAAGATGATTAATGAATTAATTAACAGTATTAATCCTGTTGAGGATTGTCGTCATTATCTGGAACATACACCATGATGGCGGTCTATCTCACACCTAGGGAGAAGAACATACCAAAAACTTTATTTCATATTTTATTTGTTGTATTTTGTTTCTTATTATATTTTGAGTTTAGTTATTTGATTTAGATTCTGTCTATTTAAGCAATTTACAAAAATATATATTAAATATTTTTTCCTTGCCATTGTCACCCTAGACTTGCTCAGTTGGAACTCTGGATGAAGATATTCATTAATCTGCTGTTGAAAAATTCTCTGTTGTAAAAAGAGGTACAGAAATAACTTTGGCGTGACTTGGGATGGTCCAAAACTCATGCCAACATGTACTGGGAGCAGGCTGAAGCACACCTTGGATAGGCGGCCAGTCAAAGAAATATCCAGGGAATATCCCCCTGTCATTCGAACCCAGGTCTCTGTGGTGGTGATGGGCTGGAAAATTGTCACTGTCCCACCCGAACTCTTCGTGTCCTCTTCCAAGCAGCTTCTCTGCAGTTCTGGCCAGTTAATAGTCAAATGTGTAGCATTGTAGTCATTTTCTGATTTACAGCACAGTACATAACACTCAAACAAATGAAAAGTCTCTGTGTAGGTCTGCTATGGTAAGCTTTATTCTCAAATAAATGAGAGAGAGAGAGACACTGAAAACAAATAAAAACAAATACTGCACAGTTTATTCAGTACGACTGTAATCTCTGAACAACAAATTCAGTCCAGGTTTTTATCGTTAAAGAAACAGACACGCAGCACTAAAGCATCCCCCCCACCTTAAGTGAAATGGATTCTTCCAGAGTCTGGCTGGAGCGTTCCGGACTAGAGCATTTGCAGTCTGACAGGGGGGGGAGCAGGTGTGGTTCATATCAAAGCGTGCAAATATTACATCACTGATAATGCTATCAAACCAACCGAAAAAAACAACAGCGTTAAAGGAACTCCAGCGTGTTTAATCTAATCTGTTCGACCTACTGCATCTGCGCTGCGTGTCTGATTACCACGGCCAGGCATTTGAACATGTTCATGAACCCGAACAGACTTTATTAAGATGATGCTCATGATGGAAGACAAAGCTGTTTGGATCTCCACAGACTCAAAGGGAAGTCCCTTGATGAGACGAGCATACATACAGACCCGGGACAGGACACAGGACTACTAAACAGACTGGTTATGGAGTAGGCACGTGCTTTCTAGTCACCATGATGGAGTGTTTAAGGGATTAGACTATTGACCAGAAGGCTGAGGGTTCAGATGTGTAAGCTTTTGGGCTCTTGAGTAGATCTTGTAAGTTACTGCGTCTGCTGAACTGCACAAAGGGAGCCAGGCTACATAACCACTATTGAGGATCAGCATGGTGCCTGGTTGCATTAAACACATTAAGATTTTCCCTCACACAGGAGAAGTATTTAAATGTGCTGCATAAAATCGCTCAGAACAGTAAGGGATTTACTGCAGAGACTGAGGTTTTGTTGCCGTGATTTACACTGTTTCCATGGCAGCAACTCATCAGCGGGAAAAAACGTTCACTGAACACCGCTCTTTGAGAAATGCCTTAATGGTTTTAATGCAGGAGAAGAAAACTGATCTGGACTGAGGAGTTAAATGTAGTCTCTTTAGAATATGGCCAAAGAAAATCAGTTTTAAAGAGCTGCATGTGCATAAAATGAGCTGTTCTGTCTAGCCATCACAAAAACCAAACATCTCTGAGGTGCTCCGAGTTTGTGAAAATACAATTTGTAAATGTTAATTAAATAAAATGTGTAACAAGCCCTTCCACATGTGGAAGCGTGGATAAACAGGGCGAGGGATCTGTGTCTGCACCAGATATATTGTGTTATACAGCCATCTAGCGGTGCAGCGTAGCTACATGCTTTATTGTCATCAGTAGCACCCAGTCCTTTAAAAGGCAGAAGCGGGAATGGTTCAGTGCAGTGGCATTAACCTGTGTCATGTGAAGGGATCGCACTCCGCTGCCCCGTTCCGCTCTCGTGGCTGGGTGCTTGTGGTGTGCAGCAGCGGGACTAGTGATGGACTTTTGGTATCTTTGCTTTCTCTTTCAGATACACTTCCTTCAGACGTGAGGCTCATCCGAGCTGGTGTGTTCCACCCATTTTGGACTCGCTACACAGTGATAGCGGGGTGGGCACACCAACCTCACCCATAGTGCTTTCAAAGGAGTTTAGGGACAGAGGTAACTCCCCCCTTTGTAGAGCGGGAGCTGTGTAGAGCTTAGAGGCTTGAGGTATGGCAGGGTTTAGATGGGCAGGTCAGGGAAAGTTCGTATTCCCTTAGAAATAATTTTAAGGTAAATGATCATTAAGGGTAACTGCATTACGCAACACTTAACAGTTCTTAAGGAATTCCATTCCTAAAGGAACGTTCGATATTTAAGATTTCCCTTACGAAAGCCCTTCTTTAACACTTAAGGCATTTTTCTATAACACAGTTAACTTTCTGAGATGTTTAAGGGGAATCTTAAGGGGAAATCCCACCTGCAACCAGGCACATCTCCCTACCAGCCTCTAACAAGATGAAAAACGTAAAAACTTCCCCTCCTGCCATAAAAGGACATTATGTTTTGGACACACTGCATGCTGGTATGGTGGGGATTCTGTACTATTGGTTTACTCAGACTGGATCGACACTACACGTCCTAAAATAAACAGAAAGCCATGTTCATGCTGGTCTTTGCTGGTTAGTGTTGCTCCAAAACACAGCATATAGTGGTCTTTTCAATGGGGAAAGCTGGTGTTTCAATAAAAAAACAGTAGAGAAAGGTCCTCTTCTTTGGCTTTACAATAACACAAGTGTATGTCTGTTAGCTAATGTATTAGCCAGCACGCTGAATTTATTTCATAGAGAAGTGCAGAAGAATGAAGAGTCTATTTGCTAAGTGGTCGCTATAACCCTATCAATGGCTGCAGTTTAGGTAGTTTAGACTCACATTACAAACATTTATTAAAATGAATCAAACTATTGCTCTTAGACTAATCAGATTTTTTCAAAATACCGGAAAGTGTTTTACTATGATCGCTGTTCGGGCTAATCACATGCTAAAGATGCAGCGGACAGAGATTAGCCTCAAAAGCGCTGGAGCGTTCCTCTAGCAAAAGCACAGCCACGAAAGGTCAACGTCCCTCCGTCTATTTAAAGTGCTACTTAACGTTCGTTCACTCGTAAAACAGCCTACATATTTAAAAAAAACAACAACAAAAAAAAACAGTAACGTCTCAGTAACCTACGGCACTCACAAAATAGTTACAAAACGCTTTCCAAAAAACCGGTTATAACAGGTTATAAAATTCACTCTGAAAACTATTGAACAGTGAGGCTGAAGACGAAGGGGAGTATGCGGTAATACAGCATCATGTCATAAAGTGCACAGAAACACGTCCCTGAATAGCAAAAAAAAACAAAATAAAAAAAAAACGTTAGAACACGTTAGCCTTTCCTATAACAAAACTCACCATTTAGCATTTACAAAATCTTTTAACAAGAGTTTGTGAGGATAATAAAAAATAGATGGCAAACCAAAAAAAAAACCCTAGGATGATTAAAAAAGCAGGTTAATCATAAATTTGATTGTCTCAATGTCTGTTTTAGTGATATTCAGAGACTTTATAAAATGAGTAAGTAAACAAACGTCTTGTCTTCATTGATCTTAATATAAATCAGTATTAATATTCTATTCAGTGTTATTGGTAGTGCTTTGTAGGAAACAGAAGACAGCTAGGTGGTAATAATAATAATAATAATAATAATAATAATAATAGTAATAATATTAATACAGTACGGTTATGTCAATAAGGTTGTCACTAGGTGACTAAAAGTGGCCTTCATCAACCAGTGCAATTATACTGCATTATCCACACTGAACCATCTCCCACATTTAGGTCTGTCATGTTAATTATTACATCATATGAAGGGTTGGGCACAGCTTAGGAGAAACTATTATTTTTGCCACAGATCCTCTATCCATCATACGTGGCCTCCATCGTTAAACAAGGTGCTGTGCTTTCTTGTTTCACCACAAATGCCTTCCGGTATAGTTCGGTGGAGCTGTGGGAATCTGCCAAGAACAGGAAAGAGAGTTTGAATGTGTTAATGGGTGTGTCAAAGAACAATATGTCATAAAATACAATCAGTATATAAATAAACCTGGCACTGAGGATCTGAGATATGAGCTCTGATTGGTTGCACTTGCATTGGGGTGCAAATTTTGGATTGAATGGTTATATATTTGTTTTGTCATGACGTGGGTGTCAAAGGGTTGAGGACCTAAGTATAGGGGGAAACGCCTTAGCATGCATTGATAAAGAAGCTGGCAGGATGAGAGGTGGTGACCCTGCTCTGCCTAAGGACCCTCACAGTTACCTCGGACCTCCTGGTCCTACTCCGCCTTCCTCTTTGTGTGGAAGGCGTGGTAGCTGTTGACCCTGGTGGACCTCCACCAAAGGGGCTGCCGCTGATGGTAGGCACATGCATGGGGCGCAAGGAGTAACGGACAAGCCTGAGGACTGAGAGGTGCGTAGAGCATGGGACGTTAACAGCTAAGCCTAGAGAGCTGGCAGCTCAAAGCTGCAGAAGCGGCTGGAGACTAGCGATAGTGGTGGTTAACAGCTAGAAATAATAGGCAGCTCAGAAGGCTGCAGAGGCAGATAGTGATTAGTAATGGTAGCAGCTAATGGCTAGCAAGCAAAAGCGAAACTAAACGGCATCAAGCCAAGATGCAATAGCTATGCGTTCGGTCGGCAGCGAAACACAAGAATGAGTCAAGGGCAGGACAAGGAGCACCACAAAAAGCTGTTTTATAAAGCCCAAGATCCAGGCTTTCCTTGTCTGCCTTAATTAGTGCGTCACGTCAATTTCCATTGGGAAATTGCACTGGAGCACTGCCCCAGCCCTCTAGTGGCAGGATGCGCAGCAGCGGGCCTTGTGACAGGTTCTAGTGGTCCATAGTCTAATTAGTTACAGTGTTGGACAATAGTATTGGGTCTGAAGGTGTAATTTAATTGCTTAGAATAGTTGAGATAGGCACTGTGGACTGATGCTACTTATGGTCCCAACTGGTTACAGTAGGGTAGGAATTTTGGGATTTTGGGAAGTCTGTTAGAGTAGTATTAGAATAGGAATTTGGGGCAATTGGCTGTCGTAGTATTCATAATCAGTGGCTGTCTAATTATGAATGTTTTAGGACTGGAACTAAACTCTATGTGGTAATAGTTTTATTGGGAGTGGGCCATATAACTGTTTTCTAGACAATATAATTGGGTCTGGAAGTGGTGCCTTATTGGTTACAGCAATTACATTGGGGCAAAGCTTGTGGTCTGTTTGGTTACAGTGACATTATCATGCATTCTTACTGTTCCTCCGTTCAAGAGCAAGGCCATCTCTGTGGGCTGGTACACATGGCTCCGGAACTGAGGTGTGGGCCGCACCATCGAAGCATGGTATCCACCACCCTGCATGCCTTAACATCAACAGAAATTTTCTTCCTCATAAAACATGTAGAAATAAAGGATTTCGACCATGAAGTGTAGTAACAAAAACCAGCCTACCTGAATTGTGCTCCTCTATAGAAAAGGGCTGCCTTTCTGAATACGCTATTCTGTGATTGGTTGGGAGCTCGTCATCATCCTGATACCCCCGTGAGGTCGAAGGCTGTCGGGCATCATAGTAGTCTTGGCATCCCTCCTCGCTTTTCTGACTGGCCGTCCTCAGACACAGGTGGGCTTCTGGGATGGCGTGGAATAGCAGAAGCGCCCATCCCTCCATGACCAATGCAATGGCCAGAGCAGGCTCCTCTCCGTCTGTCTCTGAACCCACTGTTCCTGCCCCAGCAGGGTTCCCATAGAGGTAAAACCCGAGCCATGCAGCCCAAACCAGAAGGGAGGCGAGGCAGGACAGCAATAGCCAGACGCCGTTACAGCTCCAGCGGCGCCTCTTCTTCCTGGTCGCCTCGTCTCCGTGCCTAGCGCCACACAGCAGGACTCCGAGCGAAAGTGTGGATGCAGTCAGCAGCAGCACTAGAGCATAGCCGCACACCAGTGCGAAGTCCAGGGGTGGGTACTCGCAGGCGCTGTGTCCCTCACGCACCACCGTCAGCAGCAACCACTCTCCAGCGATGACACCCTGGATGAGCGCCATCCCAAATGCCAGGGCAAAGAGCGAGCCTCCAGACGGGCTGCGCTTCCCTGCGGCCAGCTTCCGTAGCCGCAGGGCCTGCACCAGCAAGCATGAGAAACACAGAGCGAATAGCGAACTCCACAGGCCACGGCGCATCACGCACACACTCTCGCCATGCCCCACCATGAACGCCAGAGACAGCACGAACAGGCCCACCATACCCAGCAGCAGCAGCAGTAGAGGTCCGACGCTGCTGCGACGCTCTGGCTCAGTCACCGTTTTCAGCTTTGACAGAAGAGTAGCGGACAGAACAAGAGCAGAAACGACGCCACCACACGCCACGGCTTCTAGGATTACACCCCAGACTGACTCCAGGTCACAAAGGAGCCTGTAGGAGGGGTCGACTCCCCAGCCACAACCTTTGGGAGGGGGTGGAGGTTCTACAGTATATGTGTCTGCGATGGAGCTGAAGCCAACCAGGCAGAGGAAGATGAAGAACGTAGAGATTATCGCCATGGCTACAGGACACAAAGAAAGAGCAAAAATGAGTTTAAATCCCAGTTTAGATGCCCTTCGATTTAAAGGGGCACAACATCCCCCCAAACCCTCATCAAGGTTGATCGAACCAAGACACAAATCATGCTCTTTAACCCCCGCTTATCCTGTCCAGAGTCACTAAAAAAATCCGTTTTAGTTTCTTTAAATGCAGCCCCGGACAGAACATGAACTTCCGCTGAATGATGAAGGAATCTCCGCTGACACCGTCTGACTTGTATATTAAAAAAGTTTATTACAATAGATCAGCATCATTTAACAAGCACCATGGTAGCTTGGAGAGCGCTTTAAGCCAAAGTAAACATTTCTGCCTTTGACTATGCCTTCCTCGGGCCATCATAAAACGGGGAGAGGCTGTACAGGCTTTGTTAATTAATAAGAAATAGCAATGCAGTGTTATGGACAGACCAGGTGGCATTCCTAAATTTTAATTATAAGAGGCGAAAAAGGATTTGCGAGAATCTTTGGGTCGGGGTTGTGTGGGGTCTGATACCTAACCCAGAAAGGTTTTTGGGAAAAATAGCATTCGATGGGCTGGCTGGTTTATAAATTGGTTTGAAGCACTATTTATGATGCAAACTAATTCCATTACCTAAACGGAGAGGAATTGCTTCTTCGGATCAGATAGGTGTTTAATCCACAGCTTATTCTGGGAAAGTTTTATTGGGACGATGGTGGAGAATATTTTGGGAACACTGTGCTGGAAGTGAGCTGGAAAACCACACAGCCTTAGGGAGAACAAGCCAAACTTCAGAGAAACAATATATGACTTCTGATTTTAGCCTCTCTTTTTCTCGCTCCCTGTTCAGTGCAGCTAAAGGCTCTCTCATTTCTTTTTACAGCCCATGCATTCGGTTAACTGGAAGTTCTAAATTGGCAGTGTAATGATGTAACCGTGCTCTGATGGGAATAACCATCGTTATTCAGTACAGGCACTTGATTATTTTTGTCTTAATACTAATTACTTTTATTTAATACATTTGAAGAAAAAAATGTACTCTTTACTCCCTATGCTCTCATTACTTTACTTTAGCTTTAATATGAATTATATTTCTATTTATTTTATCTATTTATTTTTATTTTTAATTTAGGTAATTAGGTCATCTCATTAACCCTTTTTAACATTGGGCAGAATGCATTCCCCTCCCAAAAATAACTGTATTACACTTTTTACACTGTTTTTATCCTATAGGAATAACAGGAATCTTTAATAATTTATAAATGTTTCTAAAGGTTTTGCATCAGTATTTTTAAATTAGGTAGCATAGTGGAGTGTTTAAAGAAGGACCTGCTCTAAAAATCACTAAGGCTGCAATTCTGCTAAATATCAGAAATTACTGCAGTACTGAATATTAATGTCTATTTATGAGGGATTTAGTAGCATTAAAAATCCAAAGTATTTAGTAAATGTCAGTTGCTCGTGTCTAAAAATGCTGTGGTTAAATAAAGATGATGAGGTCATTTGTATGATTTTTTTTTTTTTTTTTGCAGATGATTCAGTTGTTGTACAAACCATTATGTGGCCTCAGTGTTATTGATCTGTGGCTCTTACCCTTAATTAAAGTTTCCTCAACTTACCCTCAACTTTCAAAAATTGGGTTAGAAAGCCTTTTTAAGCAGATTCTTTTTTACTTTACATACATTTGCAGCATGTACTTTATTCCTTCTACCGGACTAAAATAAATAAACTGTTCAACTGTTACTTGAGTGTTTTTGATCAGATTAGTAGCACTGAGCATTGAGTCAGACTCAAACAAAAGATCCCCAATACATAATGAAGTGAAGAAAGAAATATGAACAGGAAAATGGATAAATGGACATAAAAACCCCAAACCCAGAACCAGCGATCTCAGCTCTGGAATCGAACCAGAGCCGTGTGGTTCATTCAAGCCTGGTGTTATACACCGAGTGACCACCTGAGGGCACAGGGGTGATGAGTTGTGGGATGCGTGGTTCCTTTATGCCCACCTTCCTCTGAGCGACCACACGAGGACACGAAAAAAAAATTAGAAGTGGGCAAGCGGTGCTGAGGGAGAAACTCTATCTCTATCCGGTGGCCCCAATTCCCATAACTCGGACTCAGCCCTACCGGTTACCCTCCACAAAGGGCCACCGTTACCTGCTATCCCTATAACTGGGAAAAACCCATTCCCTGTGCCGATGAGGCCAATTCGGGCACAAGTATCCCGGTATGACGTGCGCCGGCGTGCTACCGAGCACCCAAAATCCCGGCGATGGTGCTGCACTAAACACCGCTCCAGTCAAACTATATATAGGGCCAGAATCAAGTGTTCCAAATTAACCTGCCCCGATCCGCAGCGAGGTGCCATAGCGGCCCAGCTGGTTCACTGCCAGACCTCCACAGCATTGCAGCCCCCCTAGTGTCGCAGCATGGAATGACAGGAGTCCTAATATTTTTACTTAAGCAAAGAACTTCTGCCACCCCTGCTGATGCTGATGTGATGTTAAAGAAATAAATAAACACCCTCCAGCTAACTCCTTACATTGAGCTGCTCTCTCCATATTCAACTCTCCGAAACAGCCTCTAGATTACATTTTTCTCTGATTAAAACTCGTTCCTGAACGATCATGTGACACAATGGTACCAGTCTCTGGTTTAACATGGTAATAAAATGCAGGATTAAACTGGTATTTGTTTCCTCTGTTCTTGGTGTGCAGCCAAGTGAGTGTACGGCACACACACACACACACACACACACACACACACACACACACACACACACACACACACACACACACACACAGAGAGAGAGAGCGTTCAGTCTCTAAAGGCCCTGAAAGGATTCTTGGTCTGTACAGAAATTTATTGCCCGTTGCCGGCGACAATCCAAGCCAATTCATCCAGTGAATTCACGCTGCTCTGAATGCAAATGGATGCGGGACGGAGTACAGGCGCTTTCACTCGAAAAACCCAGGAGACTGTCGACTAGGTGGTGAGGAAAGTGCTGTATGGCATTCTGTGTACAAAACACCGTCGCCTCGCAAACAGCTTCGTAGGGTTTAAACCCCGTAACGAACAAACGTAGGGAGGCAATGAAACGGAAACACTCCTTAAATGCTTGGACCTGTGAGGACCCAAAACACAAAAAGGATGTTCATTTAACCCTGATTTGCCCAGTCAGGGCTGTAAGGGGGTCTGGCACCTATAATGAAATTCACTGGTCAGGTGGTTGGACGCCACCCTGAGACACATCTGATTTGTACCTGCATGTGCTGGACCACCTGGCTGAAAGGCACCGCCTACGCTCGAACCTGGGTCACCACATAGGTGGGCAAGAGTCCTATACCACCCGTGCACCCCTTCTTCTCAAAGCAGCTCGACGAAACTCCCACTAATTAAATAACTTTGAACAAAAGTGCAAAGAACGAGGCATGGTGGTGCAGCGGGTCACGCTGGTACCACACAGCTCGAGGGTCCATGGTAGCTTAATGGTTGCTTAAAAACGTTTTTTAAGCAACAGCATTTGGCACGTGTCATTAACATAATGGATTTATGACCGACCAGAGCAGATGGTTCCAGGTCCTGCTTAAAGGCCAAAGAGTGGCATAATAGCAGAGCTGGGATTTGAACTTATAACCTGCACTGCTGCTATTTGGACCTTGATCCTCACCCCTCAATAATGTTTTCTTTTGTGGTTTTGACCGTGTTCAATAAAAAACGTCGGTCCAAGTGAAATCTACAGTCGAACCCTGTCGAAACCTCGTTACTGAGTATTTAAACCCCGCCTACTTTCAATGTCAGCACACTGTAAGAAAGCAGGCCAGCCGTCAGCTCGTTAATTAATCTCTAGGCACGTTCTCGGCATTTACCTTCACTCGGTTATCAGACGTCTTTATACAAAGCAACTTACAGCTGATAATATCTTACAATCAGAGCAGGTGTGGGCTAAGGACCTTCCTCAAGCTGAGATTTGAACCCTTATGTGTTTCCTAGTCCAGGTTCTTAAAGCACTAAGCCCTCACAATATTTTTTCCTGTATTTAATGAACTTTATTGTTTAAACAGGTTTAAACAGATCACAGGTTCATCCTTTCAGCAGTAGAGATTATTTACGATCAGTAATAAAGGACAGACGTTTGGTTTTTCTTAGGTCACTGTTTTATTATTCTCTCTGATAATGCAGCTTTGGTGTAGGAGAGTGCAGTCGGTCGAACCCGGTACCCTGCTGAAGCTCAGTATCATTTAGGGTGTATTCACACCATAAAAGTCCTTTGGTCCGCTTGTTTGGTCCGGACCAAATGTGGACTTTATTTTTTATTTTTTTGGCCAC
>JAVSBU010000086.1:2646140-2661173 GCA_033118015.1 Loricariichthys derbyi | reverse complement strand
TAATGTTCCTAAATATCTGAATGTAAAGTTTACACTACAAAGGTATAGTTGGAACGTTAAACCTTAAAACTGATTAAAGTTTACAGTTAACATTCCTAAATATCTGAATGTAAAGTTTATACTACAAAGGTATAATTGGAACGTTAAACCTTAAAACTGATTCAAGTTTACAGTTGGTTAAAGTAATTAAATATAAACCTCCCTCTATACTGTGTTAGTTATAAAGTGTAACACTAACCTCTTGAGGTTGTTATCATATGAGGACATTACAAACAACTTCCTGTACAAAGACAAAGTTTAGTTTTTATGCTTGTTAGATCCAACTAATCCCAAATAGCTAGGAAAAAATAAAAAATGCACACCAAACAAAAGTCCGGGTCTCAGGAGGCTAAATGAAGTTCGCACTTAATGTGCATCAGTACAGAAAGGGTAAGTTTACACTTTTAATTTTTTACTGGGAAATTTAAGATTAAAACTGATTCAAGTTTACAGTTAATGTTACTAAATATCTGAATGTAAAGTTTACACTATAAAGGTTTGATTTAAAAGATTATCCTGAACCCTCCTCAACACGAAATGAAGTTTGCAGTTAATTTGCCTCATTGTTTAAACATAACATTTACAATATAATGGATTAATTAGAAAATAGAACCTCGAAACTGATTAAAATTTGAAGTTAATTTTCCAAAATTCAGTGTACAGTTAACTAACTGAAATAAAGTTTAACATGCTTGAAATGTAAATGTAACTTAAATGTAAAGTTCACATTAAAAATGTTTATTTAGAATGCTGAACCTTAAAACTTAATGCAGTTTACAGTTAATTTAAATACATGTAAAACTTAGACTATACTGGATTAGTTATACAGTCTTAAACCTTAACACTGAATGAAGTTAACAGTTCATGTGTTTCAGTATTTAAATGTAAAATTTATGCTATGAAGGTTTCATTGGAATGTTTAGCATGAAAACTGATTCAAAGTTACAGTTAATATGCCTCAGTATTTAAATGTAAAATTTACACTATAAAGGTTTAATTACAATGCTTAAGCTTAACACTAAATGAAGTTACAGTTGATGTTCCTCAGTATTTAAATGTAAAGTTTACACTATAAAGGTTTAATTAGAATGCTTAAGCTTAGCACTAAATGAAGTTACAGTTGATGTTCCTCAGTATTTAAATGTAAAGTTTACACTATAAAGGTTTAATTAGAATGCTTAAGCTTAACACTAAATGAAGTTTGCAGTTAATGTGCCTCAATGTTTAAACATAAAATTTACACTATAATGGATTAATCAAAAAATTTATCCTTAAAACTGATTCAGATTTGAAGGTAATTTGTTGAAATATGTGAATGTAAAATTTACACTGTAAAGGTTTTATGAGAATGTTTAGCTCTGTATGACGTTTCCGGTTAGTGAGTTTAAGTCAGTAAAAAGTTAACACTATAATGGTTTAATTAGAAAATGTAACTGAACACTGAATAAAGTTTGATGTCTTTTGAATGTAAAATTCATATTTCAAAGGTTTCTTTAGAAAGCTGAACTGTAAAACTGAACGATTATGCTCACAGTTAATTTAAATACACACTTAGTTGAAGTAATTAAATGTAAAGCTTACACTATAATGGATTAGCTATACAGTTTTAAACCATAACACTGAATGAAGTTCATGTGCTTCAGTATTTAAATGTAAAGTTTACACTATAAAGGTTTAATTAGAATGTTTAATCTTAATACTAAGTTAAGTTTGCAGTAAATGTCTCAATGTTTAAACATAAAATTTATACTATATTGGATCAGGAAATCGAACCTTTTTTTTATTTATATTTGAAGGTAATTTTTTTAATATTCTAATGTAAAATTTACATTGTAAAGGTTTTATTAGAAAGTTTAGCTCTGAATGAAGTTTCCGGTTAGTGAAGTTAAGTTAGTAAATGTAAAGTTTACACTATAATGATTTAATTAGAAAATGTAACTGAACACTGAATGAAGTTTAATGTCTCTGAATATTTAAATGTAAAGTGTATTGTAAATAAGCTTTTAGAATAGTATAGACTTTACATTTAAATCCACATTATAAGGGATTAACAGATCAAACTGGTCAAACCGGCGATCTCAGAGCTGTGAGGCTACAGTGCTTACCGCTTACCGTCAACAATTAAGGTGCCTAATAATTTACATGTAAAGTTTACACTACAAAAGTTTAGTTAGAACGTTTAACCTTAACACTAAATGACGTTTGAAGTTCACATGCTTTAATGTTTAAACGTGAAGTTTACACTATAAAAGTTTATCTAGAAAGTGAATTTCATTAGTATAAAGTTCGCATCGTATGGCTTACACAGGAAGTTTACACGCTAAAGATGAAGTGCGAAGTTGACAGTGAGTGCTGAGTGCGTTTTCTCTCTCGTCTCTTTTGGTAAGGAGAGTTATGGCTCAGTGCCAAAGACATCAAACAAAGCTGGAACGGGTCGAGTTGCCATCAGGTGCAAAACATCAGATATTACAACAGCCCTAAATAAGGGCAAGTGTAAGAGGACACACTCACACACTATATACTGCTCAAAAAAGTAAAGGGAACACTTAAGCAACACAATGTAAATCCAAGTAAAGATATAATAACATATATCGTACATCACTACTATATATATATATATATATATATAGGCTCCGGCTCTGCTGGCACTAATTATGTTATGTACACAGCTCACACACACATTTCATATTTTGTCCACAAACACTGTCTGCCCACAAATACTCTCAATAAGCAGTGCCACTTTATTAGGTACACCTCATTTTTACGCTCAATGTCCATTTCATCAGCTCCACTCACCATATAGGAGCACTTTGTCAGTCTTGAAAGGCAGCACATTAACGATTTTCATTCTGATCCTGTTTTAATATCTCTATAGTTATATCTATATAGATGTATTAAAATCAGGCTGGGTTAGAGTTAGAGCTCATCCTTCTAATATCAAAACACAAGATCTTATAAAGCGACTATAACAACGTGGATTAAAGAAAACATCTGAAGGTCCCACTACCTTAAAAATGACATCCTTTCTTTTTCACTGTGCAAAATACTCTGCGTGAATAGGCTTTTAGTCTGCTTACAGCAGAACTGCAAAGTGCATCTGTATGGTGAGTGGAGCCAATAAAACGGACGATGAGTGCAGAATCGAGGAGGCGTACCTAATAAACTGTCCAAGAACCACGCACACTAACGTGCACCAGAGTTTCTCTAAGATTTACTATAAAGTGCTGCTTCAGATAAGAAGGTAAATAAGGGCATGTCAGCAGTTTAAAGGGCACAGAGAGGGGATGGAAACATGTGATCTGATTACACTTACAACATGCACCTTGCTTTTGTAACAGAATCGGGTCACGAATTCAGACCTAAAATAGATCCAGATGGCCTGAGACATGCATAAAGGCAAAGACACACACCTGCCACAGACCTTTAGCCCAAATTCATTTGTGATGTCCTTTCAGTTTTTTTTTTTTTTTTACAGATAATTAGTAAGTAAAATATAGTGCTAGCAATGGTCACCATTAGGGTCGATAATTATGTCTGTAAATATATATGAGGATTTATGAGGCTATCACAGGCTGGTTGTATTGGATATGCTAACGAGGTGCTAGCGCTGTCTGTGAAACCACTTAACATGATTAATGTACTAAAAACAACGAGCAAATTTCTCTCGGTTACCACTGATCATAAGTAAGCTCCACTGCTGCAACCATGAACCCATGATCCAAAGGGAAAGCAATCATTTTTACCTTAAGTGTTTTACTTCTAATAGGTTTAATGGAAAGAAAAACACAAGCCTATGAAATTAGGACACATTATCATGATGTTTTCTTCTCTTTTCTGTCAGCAGGTGGTACGATCCTATATTTTTCCATCATTCAGATGTGAATTAGACATATATAAGACTCATATATAAGACATATACGTTTTCTTATTATAATTCTTAAAGTCACAGCCATTAAAGTGAATTAACGCTGATCGGATGGACGTTAAACATCTTTTTTGAGTCTTTCTTGTTTATTACATTTAGGGAGTTTTTCCTTGCCACTGTCACTTTAAGTTTGTTCAGTTAGGGCCGGGGGTCCAGATAGTTTAAAGCTGCTTGAAGGCAATTTGACTTCGAAACAATACAAATTGTTAAAACAAAAATTAAACTGGTTATGTGCCGTCGGCTGTACAGTGGTACCTCGGTACTCATCGCTAATCCATTCCAGGTTTGTCGAGTGCCGAAAAAGACGAGCTAATTAATGGAGCTGTATTGTACAGGTGCCCCCTGATTTATGATCCATTTGAACAAATCCATCATAAGTTACATTTAAGAAGTTTAATATAATGTGTACCGTATCATAGCAGAGCCAAACTTATTGAAAATTTACATTAATCTACAGCTTATTTTATAATAAAGTGTCTCCAGTAATTTTCTGCAGTGATTCTGACTGTTTTCCTTTCGGTTGGTTGTCATCGCTCATCTTCTTATGATTCATAGTGACTTATTTGCACTAAGAATATTGTACTGTAGATGTAAAAATAAAGAAAAACACAAAACACAGTGGAGATCTACACTGAGCGAGTGCTATTGTAAGACTGAATTGTGATCCGGTGAAAAATTTCTCTCATCATATGTCGAGAAACAAACTCGAAGAGTGCCGAGGTAGGACTATAACTTAAGACTGAACTTCAAAGCAGCACTTTCAGCACAAGGTTAGGTTGTCAGGTTAATGGCCATCTCCACAGTGTTCAAGTGTGTGTGTATGCGCAGGTGCCTTTCAATGGCCTGGTGCCCATCTAGAGGTGGTTATGACCCCATTTAAGCCCCCCCTCATTCTATATGGCTACCCATAATAGCTGTGTGTGAGGGTACCTGGCCGCTCTGCACGTGCCCGTTGATGTGGTTGCTCCTCAGGGGCAGGAACCCATCGACGGCGGTCGTCTTGTCAGTGCGTGGTGCGCTCGGTTCTGCGTCCTCCACGCCGTTGGCCCTGCGGAAGCACAGCACCTTCCGGAAGCTCTGCCTGAAGTTATCAGACAGGAAGCCATAAAGCACGGGGTTGGCGCAGCTGTTGCCATATGAGAGGATGACGAAAGAGAAGTAGACTCCCACGATTACGCTGTTCTCAGGCAGGATGAACACCAGGTTGACCATGTTGAGGATGTAGAAGGGCAGCCAGCAGATCACGAAGGCCACCACAATCACCACCACCATCCTCGTGACCTTGCGTTCAGAGCGCCGCCGCCTGCCCAGGCCGGCTCGTGCACCCGACGCCTTGACCCGCACCACGATTAGCATGTAGCATGCACAGATCACCAGCAGCGGGGCAAAGAAGCCCAGGACGGACGTGTAGAGGATGAATGCCGTGGACCAGACGCTGCGCGGCTCCGGCCAGTTCAAGTTGCAAGAGTGGAACTGCTCCTGGACCTCCGAGAAGATGACTATAGGCAGCACCACTAAGAATGCTGCCACCCATAGCGCCGCGCTCACCACTTTGGCCACGCGTGGCCGGCGCCACCTGCTGGACCGAATCGGGTGCACTACAGCCAAGTAGCGGTCGATGCTCATGACAGTGAGGCAGAAGATGCTGGTGAACTGGCTGAGGGCATCGGCGGTCAGGACCACACGGCACATGAAGGTGCCGAACGGCCAGTACGAGAGCACATTCTGCGTGCTGAGGAAGGGCAGGCCCAGAATGTACATCTCGTCGGCGATGGCGAGGTTCAGGATGTAGATGTTGGTCACGGTTTTCATCTTGACGTACCGTAGGACCACGTAGATAGCCAGCGTGTTGCCCACGAGCCCCACCACGAACACTGGCAGGGAAATGGCCGCTGTCAGCACCATGATGCTTCCGTGATAAGGCATGACCTGCTCCGACACGTTGGCCGAGACGTTACCTGTCGTCCCCAGCCCTGCCGGGGTTCCGTTGATGCCTTCCGATACATTGAAGCTCCCAAACAGGGGGGTCTCCCATTCCAGTCCACCTTCTGATTCCATGAAGACAGAAACACAAGGGACAGTGAAGTGAATCAGTCCAGGAATGACACGTAACTGTTCTTGGGTGCCTGAAGACTGCCGTCAGAACTTGGCCACTTCGTTCTGTGAAGAGAAAGGAGGAAAAAAACGGAAGGGAGTGTGAGTTACAAGACACCCACTTGCACAGATTGAGCTTGCTTTCGATGCAGCGTTAGTCAGTGTTGTGATTCAGTGGAGGTGGCCTTGCATGCATGCGAGTTTTTGTGGCACAAAAGTAGTCTCAGAACAATCAACTGGGCCGCACGCGGCACACGAGCGAGGCTCATGGAAAGCTAAACAATGCTTCATTTTAGTTTGGTCCATTCTTATGTAATACAGCAGAGGAATCCTTATCTTTGTATCTTTTATAAAACTCGAGATTGCAATTTCACAGGGTTTGCTCATACTATTTTTCTGTCATTCAGACATGAATAAGATGTATATAAGACAGATTTTTATTTCATTTATTCTTTTATATAATATAACAATAAATAGCACAAAACGGAACTGTGTTAGGCCTCAATGCAGCAGTGCCAATATATCACGTTAAAGCACTTCCTCTCCTGTATTATTGCTTAATTAGGACACTCGAATAATGGCAGAAATGGGGCTTTATTGTCCTGTAGATAATAAAGAGAAAGAGAAAGAGAGAGAACAATACAGTCAGTAACTCATCTGATTACCAGCACTACACCGTGTTACTGCCATGTCACTCTCGTGTCACATGATGTGTATGATTAGACAAAATGCATAGCTGACATATTTGGACTGATAACTCAGACAGGTCTGAATGTTTATCTTGAGCTGGCTGTAGGTAGAGGATCAGGTTTTGTGCAGCGTTTCTACTGTATAACATAAACTCATTAACTCCATCACAGGCGTGTTGCTTTAAGTCCGGCTTTTATTCAGTTTCACTAAAATGTGGTAATGCAATATCCCACTGTTCACTCAGTGCGCACACCTTTTATGCAGTTATGACAAAAGTATTGACACACCTCTCAATGAGTGAATTCAGATGTTTATTAAAGTTTATCAAGTTGGTGAATGCAGGTCATTTTTTGTTGCCATGTTTTGATGAGCTCTCCTGATACAGTCCTGTCTAAGGAAATGGAAATATGACACGTCTGCAAATTAAAGTTAACTGGACCTGCAATTCCTGAAAGAACTGCAACAGTCCTTGAAAGTGCAATGTAGGTTTTTGTCCCAATACTTTTGGAAACATGTGGATTTGTGTCCCAATATTTTTTATTTTTGATCACATGTGGGTTTGTGTCCCAATACTTTTGGAAACATGTGGATTTGTGTCCCAATAATTTTGGCTACACGTGGGTTTGTGTCCCAATACTTTTGGCCACACATGGGTTTGTGTCCCAATACTTTTGGCCACATGTGGGTTGGTGTCCCAATACTTTTGGCCACACGTGGGTTTGTGTCCCAATACTTTTGGCCACACGTGGGTTTGTGTCCCAATACTTTTGCCCACATGTAGGTTTTGTGTCCCAATACTTTTGGCCACGTGGGTTGGTGTCCCAATACTTTTGGCCACACGTGGGTTTGCCTTCCAATATTTCACAAAAACTTCAGAAGTCTGCTGGTGGAAAGAGACGGCCTGTGGGTGAGTTGGGGAATCAGTTATATTCAGGCTGGATAAAATCCAGATTAAAGATGTTGCTTAACTTTGGCATTAGACTCTATCTGTGTTTCTCCATAGCTGCTTGAGCAATAAGCCACTTCATCAATGTCATCGTTATCTGCTTTGGGCTCCTTCGTTGACTGACATCTTTTTGTTATTTCTTTTCTTTTATATGCATTTTAATACATCTCTCAAGCCGTTCAGCTTTAATTAATAAACCAAGCGAGCATCTGTTGTAGATTGATTTTATATCTATTTTACTGGGCTGAGATAAGAATGGCCAGGATTTAACCAATGTTCTGTACGCTGAATACCTTCACACTGAGCTCTTGTACATGCTCCACGATTAGTAATTATTATAATTACACACAGCAACAATCGGCAGGTAACTACACTTAAAAAATAGAAAGGCATATTCTTCAGTCTCGGCTAGTTGGATTCAAACATATCGACATAAAAAGAGAAAGTCTTTTGGATACCATCTTACAATGTCGTGATTGCAGCTGTTCCACAAGCCTATGTGAATAACCGTTTCTGATCAGCGGTGCTGACTGAAGAAGTCATTTAGATGAGCGGCAAAAACGTTTTCCCACAAAAACCTTGCGTCCGGATGAGCAAGAATGATTCAGCTTCCTGGGGGATAACAGTCAGTATGCAATTAATTACACTGTTCTAAACATTAAGGAAAGCATCTCTCATAACCCCTGTGAATCATGGGGAGGGTGGCGCGAGAGGCCCAGGGTGCAGGCAGAGGTGGATCTCAGGGTTTCACACTGGAGTCACATGGTTCTTCTATGCTCGGCATCCTCCGAAAGGAAGGAGGCGAGCGGCGTTGAGGGAGAAGATACTATCCCTAGACCGTGGCTACCTCTTCTCGTACCTCGGGATTAGCCCTACCGTTACCCCTCTACAAAGGTATAGCGTTACCTGCTTTCCCTACTCCCTCACGCCATAGTGCAAAGCGGTGCGTACTGCAACCCGATACCTCGCATTCAAGTGCTATGGATACCTGGCGTCTCAGCACCAACCAGTACACACCGCAAAAGACCCGTCCCCTATGCCAGGGAAATGCGATCCATCCACACGCCGCAGCGAGGAGCTGATACAGGCATGAGTGGCCCGGTGTTATGTGCCGGTGCACTACCGGGCACCCAAAAGGCCCAGATGGTGCACCGCTGATCACCGCTCTGGCCAAACTACACATGGAGCCGATATAGCTGATTAGCCCGCATCAGCCCCGACCTACAGCGAGGCACCATAAGACCCATCAGATGCTGGAAACCTGTTGGTTCGCTGCCAGCCCTCCACGCCATCACAACCCCCCCCCCCTAGTGTTGCAAAGTGGAATGGCAGGACTCCTAATAGTTTCAGCACCAACTCAAAATAAGCACAACATGACCAAAAAAAGTTATTTGATTGTGTTAATTTACAGATGTCGTATGCACGTCTCCGTTCGGATTATTGTGTGTGTTTGGGTGAGGCCACCCACTGTACCCAAATCTGCCCTATTAAAATTAGAACGACGGATAAAACTTTATGCATCCATCACTCTGCGTTTCCGTTTGGGTATACAGCGATAAATAAATGACAAGTATTATTATAATCTTTAAAAAGCACCAGGAACCGGTGGAAGCCTGCCTAGAGTTGTTTGTCTCTGCCTTCTCAGATAAACAGCTCCAGCGAGCAGCAACAGCTTCCTCGATTTGTCTGCCTGCACTTATTCTAATAAAGATGTGCGGCGTTTTCCATTATTAAGAGAAAAAGGCTCTAGAGGATCGTTATTAAGGCACACAGTAGGTCGATACGGTGTTTCTGTCGTGCGTCAGCTCTCTCTCTTGCTGCAGAGTTTTGGACGATGTGGTAATCGATATGGGAGACCATGAACGCATGCTCCAAAGTTTTGGCATCACTAGGAGTTGAAAAATAACAGGCACATAATAGTCATTTTTCACTCCACTCCTGGGAAAAATAGTTTGAGTTCACAGCCTACGGTTTTTAAGTTTGAGTGGGTTTTCTCTGTGTACGTTTTATGTAGAGAATAGAGGGAAAGGTTTTAAAGGTTTTTAGACCTTTATAGCACTGGTGCTTGCATCTCTGCGAGGGGTAAAAGTCCTGAACCTAACTAAACGTTTCTGTAACTGTCGATCAGTCCTGCACATCAGCTTGGATTAATTTGCTCCCTTTATTCCTCCGTACAGAACGGATTTAGCACTAGGATGTTGATTTCTGCTCCTTCTACAACATTCCTGTTGGATTAAAGTCAGGACTTTGACTTGGCCTTTCCAAAACATCCACTTTATTTTATTTTAACCGTTCTTTGGTAGAACAATTTGTGTGCTTAGCGTCATTGCCTTGCTGTATGACCCACCTTCTCTTATGGTTAAGTTCATGGACAGACGTTTTCCTTTAGAACTTGCTGCTATAATTCACAATTTACTGTTTCGTCAATAATGGTGAGCCGTCCTGGCCCTGATGCAGAAAAACAGCAAACCATGATACTACCACCACCATGCTTCACAGATGTGATACGTTTCTTATGCAAGAATGCAGCGTTTTTCTTATTTTGACCAAAAAAGCTCTGTTTTTGTCTCGTCCATCTATAAAACCCTTTTTAAATATATTTCTGCGTTGTCCACATGATCTTTAGCAAACGGGCCGTGAGGTTTTTTTGGAGAACAGTAGCTTTCTGATGGGGCACTCTGGAACATAAGCCAATGTGAGAGAGACCTTTAGTTGCTTAGAAGTTACCCTTGGTTCCTTTGGGGATTATTACACACCTTGCTCTTCCTTGGTCGACCACTCGAACAATGGACTCAAATTTCTTCCAACTATATATAGGGCCAGAAGCAGGTGTAGCTGATTAGCCCTCATCAACCCCGATCTACAGCAAGGCCCCAAAAGCGCCCATCATTTGTCCATCTGTACATAATGTGTCTGACTGTGGATTGGTGGAGTCCAATCTCCTCAGAAATGGTTTTATAACCTTTTCTAGCCCAAGGGGTATCAACGGCTCTTTGTTCGTGCCAATGACACTCTTATCAGACGTTGACAGATCCCTGATCTTTAAATACAGCCGGGTGCCCACTCGCACCTGAAATTTGAAAGGGTTCACCAACTTTTAAGCACTGCTGTAAAGGTTGCAAGAAGTACCAGATCATCTGACCCATCCCTAGATGGCAACAAGCCTGGAAGCCTGTGCTGGGTTCTTCTTAGAGAAATGGGTCCAGCCTATAGGATTCCTCAGTCTGTAAATATGCAGCGGTTCTGCTGCTGGTACCTCGTTAATACCTTCATTAAGAGAAACACTCTGCAGAGCTGCATCGTTTTAATAAGATTACAGCTTGCATGACAGCGTTCTGCAGTTTGCTCTGATTTGTTATGACTCTGCAGGGGTCCGGCGGAAGTTTGTGTTTGTGTGTTTAATGGCCTCCAGCATTCATGACACAAACAGTTTATAAGAAAGAAACAGTAAATGGCTGGAGGGGCTACTTATAATAATCATAAATAAACGAAACTTGGGACGATAGGCAGAACTGAAGGAAAGAAATGATCAGAACAGGATTCGTCCATTTCAGACTGTCAGATCCTGGACTACATGAAGCTCTCCTAAACCCAAAACAAAACATACAGCACTGTGCAAATGTCTCAGGCCACCACTGGTTAGATACATCAGGGTTTAGCAACGTTATAAGGATGGTATATAATTACTACTTAGCCTCTTTATTAGAATAAAACTAGAAAATACAGGGCATAGAGTCTGAAGAATTGATCAGAAATGCTTTTTGGAAGGGTGACTGCCAAGAAACCACTTTTTTTGAGAAGGGTAACAGGGTGAAAGGGTTAAAGATATACTAAAGCTCCCAAAGATCGGACTGAAGATCAGTGGGAAAGAGGATTTGGGTGCAACGTCAAAGAAATAAGCCATAACTAAACCAAACAAATCTAATGGTGGCCTAAAACTTTTGCACAGTACTATAGATCACGAGCTTGTTCTGAAAGGAACCCTTAATGGTTCCCTCATGAAGAGGAACAAATCATAGAACCCCAGGCCTCTGGCTGCAGAATTAACTAACATTCTGCTGAAATTGAAAACAAATCAGGAAACTATTAGAGCGCTTTATTAGTCTCTGATGGTCCTGTAATTGGTTTTGTGTTTTCATATCACAGTGGGTCAGTACGGACCGGCTTCCTAACCCAACAGCAGAGTGAGGTCAGGTTAAATGGAGCACTTTTTGGCAACCCTAGAGCCATTTCTAAACTGAGGCACCGCTGTAACCCCCTGCTCAAACATCACAGTGGCACAATTGTGCATGAAAAGAAGAGGGTTAAACAGATGAAGGGATTCAACACTAAAGTATCACTGAAGACCAAATGAGCGCTAAATTTTAATTAAAAAAACACATTTTATTTGTTTTAGAATTTGTATTCATTGCAATAACTGGTGTAAATTGCCATTTTAATACTGCATATAAATTCCCTGTAATTTCAGGTTGTATTCTAATAAAAAGAACGAGTATTAAAAAATTGCTATATCTAACATAATGGTGGCCTAAGACTTTTGCACAGTATTTAAGTTATAGATCTCACAGTAGAAAATCACAGCTACGTCTGAAAGCTGCTTCATACAGAACCGCTGATGTTTCACTGTTATATCCACACATGCATGAAAACACAAAGACCATCAGGGACTAATAAAGGCCTCTAACAGGTTCCTGGTTTGTTTCGTTTTCAGCAGAGATGCAGCTTAACTCTGTACTGTTTCAACAGAAGCCTGAGGTTCTTAGAATACCCGGAGTAAACCCACACAGACATGGGGAGGACATAGAGGGCCACCGAGACGCCCCCTATAGGACTCACGAATGGAAATGTTTCTGGTAGAACCTCATCAAGCTATTGTCATGCACAAAATGTGCCTTGGAGCAGCAACGATCTTTAGCAGATCAGCAGATTAAAAACATCTGTCCCCTTTTACATCTCCAGTATTTTGGTGTTTACACAAAAACAGTCTGTGATCAGAACGAGGTGTGTGTACTCTATAAACACAACACGACCAGCAGTAAAAACGATCAGTGAAACCACCAGAACCGTTTCGCTCCAAACTCTTAGATAAGCTTTTTTTTAAAACTTTCCCTGTTTGATTTCCTATAAGCACTTATGGTAGATCTCACAGTCTACACACGGCGCTCATCTAACCTAGACCTTCGTTATAAAGCCTGGTTTGGACAGAACCCTTGGAGTTCCAGCGTGGTATAAAAACTAATGACGTCCTTTAACAGTTCCCTGATTTGTTTTTGTTTTCACTCCTACAAACAAGTCTTCAGCAGAAGCCTGAAGGTCTTCAGTTCATTCCTCTGCAGGGAGGAACCACTGGGGGATTAATACAGGAAGGGAAAGGTTTATGGTTCAAGGGCGTTCTTACTAACCTCAAGGTTACCTTAGTCAAATATGTTGTGCTGCCCAATATCCTATTGTTTATTCCAAAGATTGATTTGCACAACATCAGAAGAAAGTGATAAAAAGTGTGTGTTCTCTATAAATAAGATACAATCCCAAATGAGAAAAGCACCGTTTTTATTTACATTTACTTTGACTTTTATTTAATTGCAGAAAATATGAACCCAAGATATTTCATCTTTCATCTGTTAAAACACATTCCAAAAAAGCTAGGAAAGGTATGTTTAGAGTAAGTAATGAGGTTATAAAATGAAATAATGATGCGAAAAGCAGCAACCAGAAAAGACAGAGGCTCTGAGGAGCAAAGATGGGCAGATGATCTTCAGTTTATCAACTTTTTAAAAAGCAAAAAGCAAGGTTTGGAAGGGATTTATATTTTTCTGCATAATGCTGCACTATAGAAGTGTAAATTACTTTTGCTAAGGGCCCTGACCGGACCCAGTACCATGACACAGCCTGGCTTTTGGACCTGTTCCTGAGGATTATTAAGAAATTATAAGACACTGACTTAAAAAAACAATACATTTTTTGGGTTCATACTGCCTGCCATAAAATAAAAGTTAGTGTAAGGAGCACCATACCGTCCCCGTTTTTATTTTCTGATTTGGGTTTATTTAAACAGCAGCTACAGTAGAAGTGAAACCATCAGAACCATTTGGTCCCAGACTCCTGTTAAACCCTTTGATCTCATTTGATCCCTTGGAAGTTTTTATCATAGTCATGTGTTTTAAATCAGTGTATGCAGTACAGGTATAAATACTAAGATTATTCATTTGGACCCATCAAGATAAAAAACACAAAGTCTTTGAATTTAAAAAAAAAGAAAGAAAAAAAAAAAAAAGAAAGAAAAAAAAAAAAAAAAAAAGAAAACATGTTAAAAATCCCCTAATCCAGCAGAAACACACATACCCAGGTTAATACGTACGGGTGGACTGGACAGTCAGATTCTACCGGTGCGCCCGAGCCCAAGGCGCGCGCTCAATCCGCGGCGGATTCCGGTACAGCCATACACCTGCGCGCGTGACATGCGTTAAATGCGAATCCGGATGAGGAGTGAGAGAGCCGCCGGTGCGCAGAGTAGAACAGCCCCTGTCCGATCCATGATCCGTCTTCCTCTTAACTGAAGATCATCCAGCCGCTCGGAACTCAGCGTGCGAGGTTGTGCGCGCGAGAGAGCGCGTGTGCGTGTGCGCGCGTGTGTGTGCGCGCGCGCTGGGTGCAGTTGAATATTGTGCGTCCTGCCTGTGCGTGCGCCTGTGAGTGTAGACCGCCACCTGCGTTTCGATTTAAGGAGCGACTTTTAGAGCGCACCGTGAGCCCAGCCATGGGACCACCGAGGACACCCCCCTAAAAAAACATGAAGTCCACTGATCTGCTCTAAGAGAGCTGCTGGAAAGTTTGGGAACCTTCTAGGATCGTCTCCTTTGTCTTCTGCGTAAATGTGAGCTGAAACATCATTCACACAAGTCCCAAAAAAGTGAGTGAAGAGAACAAGAGATATGTTGGAGGAACTCCAACTTGCCAAACTTATTCATACCCCTCAAACTTTTCCACATTGTTTCCCTTCACACTCACAAACTTAAGCATATTTGATCTGGAGTTTATGAAATAAAACCAACACTGCACCACCATCCCCACTGTGAAGCATGGTGGTGGGAGCATCATGCTGTGGGACTGCTTTTCTTCAGCAGGGACAGGGAAGCTGCAGAGTTGATGAGAAGATGGATGGAGCTAAATACGGGACAATCCTGGAGGAAAACCTGTTAGGGCTCATTTACACATATACGGTAATGCCTAGTTCACACTAGTTAACCAAAATTTGGCTTACCGAAACTTCCGAATTGTATCCTGGAGTGTTCCTGCAAAACCTGGATGCTTACGAATTAACCGTTGGTGGGCGTGGCCT
>JAVSBU010000086.1:2616074-2628020 GCA_033118015.1 Loricariichthys derbyi | reverse complement strand
ATTGATGGAATTATATAGTAACGAATAAACTTTCAACTCTTTAATTGTTTATGCTATCTCTTGAAATTATTAAGATACATCCTTTAATATATTTTACATAACAAAATACAAATTTTATAGTTTACAAGATGTTTTACACAGGGGTAATAAAGCTGAAGAGCAAATAGAGAGTCAACTACATTCAGTAATTAAGTTTGGACTTTGTGTAAAACATAAATAAAAACAGAATGATGATTTTCAAATCCCTTTCAACCCATATTCAATTGAATACACTACAAAGACAAGATATGTAACATTGTAACTGAGTGGCGCCCTATCTAGGGCCGTTCCTGCTTTGCGCCCTGTGTTGCCGGTTAGGCGACCCTGACCAGGGATAAGGGATAAGATGATGAATGGATGAACACAATGTATTCGCTGCCACCTGCTGGTTGGGGTAACATTAATAGCTGTAAATAAATAACACATAAAATTAAGGTAGGGCCACATTCCGGAAATAGCGTCACATTTAGGATGCGTCCCAAATTTAGACTTACTCCCTGCGTTCGAAGTGCACTACAATCTAACTGACAGAGGCCTCCACACCCTACGAAGTGCACTCCGTTTCTGAAAAGCAGTCGTTTGTTATCGTGACGCCGCCTTCTTAGCTAACTATTAAACTGTGCTTTATTTATTTAAAAATTTCTCCTACATCATATATTAGTTATGAAAATGTATGTAGTCGTATAACTGTTTGAATATTGTCGTTTATTAACGAAATAAACGCGCTAGCTAATGTTAGCGTCCTATCTCGAATACTTGCGTACTTCGCAGTACGTCAAACGAGTGCGCCGACAATCGTCTTGTTAACATGGTTTCCACACTACTTAGTACGTTAGTATGCAGTTTGAAACCGTCCAGGTACGTGTTGCTACGTTACTGTTTTTCATTAGCCATTTAGCTGAACGAATGCTGTTTTTCAATCGAACGCGCATATTTAGGTAACTAAACGTGTTACGATTTAGACTTTATAAACGTAGTAGCGTACAGAGTTGATTTTTTCGTGTTTTTCTTTTCTATCTAGCTTAACTGAGTTGTATTTCCTGTTGATAGCGACTAGCTAAACCTGAGGCTAGGATACGTCCCAATCCGCACATTAATGTAACAAATAGTACGATCGAATTATATACTTCCCCCAATAGTAGCGTTAAGTGATTAATAAACTATGTAGTAGGGAAGTGTGTGGTTTGGGACGTAGCCTCTGTATCACTAGCTAAGCTATGCAATTGTTATTGCTACAGTATGCGAACAGAGCTTATTCTGAGAGACTTGCCAAAAATAAAACGTTGTAATTTATTTAGAGAAGAGAACTATGTGCTGTATGTGGGAATTATAGGTGAATATTAAGTTAAAGATTTGAACTGCTGTCGTCTGTGCTAGCAAGCCCTTTAATTAGCCGTGGTTTTGTGCAAAAGTTTGGGCCCCCTGACAAGTGTTGGTGATTTTAGCATAACATTGTGAGAGGAAACACACTCATTACCACCAATCTATAACAGCTAATGTATCTATTAAAGTCATGTTATGTAGGATGATAAGTGGCACATTTATGCATATAAGTTTATGGTTTATAGAGATTACCTGTCTGTGTTTCTCTGTGCCAGCTAATTAGGTTACACAGGCACAACATCTGGGAGGAAGAACTGGTGCCTAAGTGCATGCTAGCAGATGTGATATGATGGCGGGCGAGCTTTATCCTGCCAAAAAGCTTCCTTCGGTCACGGCTACAGCGGTGCAGCAGTACCAACAGCAGAACATCAGCAACAACAACACCGTGCAGGGCTGCAACTGGCAAGGTCTCTATCCGTCCATCAGAGAGAGGTAACACACACACACACAGTGGTTCTGTGTTTTCTAATTTGGTAAGATCCTGGATTCAGCGTCACTCTGGTTCCGCCTCACAGATCCCCGCTTTAATTCTAGGTGGGTGGAGTTTGCACATTCTCCCCACATTTGCGTGTTACACATCCTTGCGTCCCAGTTTGAGTGGACCTGGTACTGGTGCTGAAGCCACTCGACGTAAAATTCTTCCTTACAGTTTTGCTTGTGTCTTCAGGAACGCAGTTATGTTTAACAACGAGCTGATGGCAGACGTGCACTTCATCGTCGGGCCTCCAGGGGGCACTCAAAGAGTCCCAGGGCACAAGGTGAGCACGTTTTTAAGGCTTCCTGTTGTTAAGTACGCTTTTAACAGCCATTATTGAGCCGCCTCTATTAGATAACAATGTTGTACATCAAAATGTTATTCCATTATGCTCTGTGTCTCTCTCAGTATGTGCTGGCTGTGGGGAGCTCTGTATTTCATGCCATGTTCTACGGAGAGCTGGCAGAGGACACGGACGAGATCCGCATCCCAGATGTCGAACCGCATTCCTTCCTGGCCATGCTCAAGTAAGATTCTCGTTCCAGTGCAGGAGACTCATACGGTGTAGGTTCTGTGTCCACATGGGCTTCTTCTGGTGCCCGTAGGTGTGCTGAATGCTCTACATTGCCCCTAGTGAGCGGATGCTGCCATGACACCCAGGGTTTGTGACCTTGCACTAACTTCACCCCGTTTCTACCCCACCGCCAGGTACATCTACTGCGATGAGATCGACCTTTGTGCAGACACCGTGCTGGCGACGCTGTACGCTGCCAAAAAGTACATGGTGCCCCACCTGGCACGCGCCTGTGTGGCCTTTCTGGAGACCAGCCTCAGCGCTCGCAACGCCTGCGTGTTGCTGTCACAGAGCTGCCTGTTTGAGGAGCCCGAGCTGACGCGGCGCTGCTGGCAGGTGATCGACGCCCAGGCCGAGCTGGCCCTGCGCTCGGACGCCTTCTGCGACATCGACGCCCGCACGCTGGAGAGCATCCTGCGGCGCGAGACCCTCAACGCCAGCGAGATGGTGGTGCTGGAGGCGGCGCTCAGCTGGGCCGAGGCGGAGTGTCAGCGGCGCGAACTGCAGCCCACCGTCGAGAACAAGCGGCTGGCACTGGGCGAGGCATTGTACCTTGTGCGCATCCCTGCCATGTCGTTGGACGAGTTCGCTAACGGCGCGGCGCAGTGCGGCCTCCTGACGCTCGCCGAGACCAACGCCGTCTTCCTGTGGCACACGGCAGCCAACAAGCCGGAGCTGCCCTTCGTCAGCCAGCCGAGGAAAGGCCTGACACCGCAGCGCTGCCACCGCTTCCAGTCCTGCGCCTACCGTAGCAACCAGTGGCGCTACCGCGGGCGCTGCGACAGCATCCAGTTCGCCGTGGACAGGCGCGTCTTCGTCGCCGGCTTCGGCCTCTACGGGTCGAGCTGCGGCTCGGCCGAGTACCAGGCTAAGATCGAGCTCAAGAGGCAGGGCACCACCCTCGGCCTCGCCGTCGTCAAGTACTTCTCCGACGGCTCCAGCGGGACTTTCCCGGTCTTCTTCGAGCACCCGGTGCAAGTCGAGCCCGACACCTTCTACACAGCCAGCGTGGTTCTGGATGGCAACGAGCTCAGCTACTTCGGACAGGAGGGCATGACCGAGGTGCAGTGCGGGAAGGTCACCTTCCAGTTCCAATGCTCCTCAGACAGTACCAATGGCACTGGAGTGCAGGGGGGTCAGATACCTGAACTCATATTTTATGCCTGAGAGAACCTCTTAAAGGGGCATGACCAGCTCGTACAGACTTAGGGAATGAAAGGCCAGTGCTGAACTCTGTGCCATAATTAGAAAACCACTACTGGGTTCTGGGTAAAAGTAGGATTGGGTATCGTTCGCATTTTATCGATTCCAGTTCAAATTCCTGTGATCTCAGGAGAAAGGAATAATTTTTACGCTTAGCTTTTTATTTATAATGTAAAAATTATAATTAAAGGGCAAGAAAAAACCTTAAGGTAAGAGAATTATACCTTTCCTTGTGGATCACAGGTTCATTATTTCAACACTAGAGATTATTTATGAGCAGTAATAACTGAGCCACGTTAAGCGTTTTGGGACCGATTCAGAATCAACCCTGGGTAGAAGAAAACCGGGGTGACCTGTCAGCATGATCACTTCATTTGAATTCACATTGCTGACTTAAAAGCTCTGGTACAACACAGAATCCTCACCAGCTCATAACAGATCTCGTTGCTATGGTAACGTTCGGCTTAAATGGTAGGGCTGTAACGAGTTCCATAATATTAATTAACAGAGCGAAGACCTTCCAATATCTCCAACTCCCACGCCATTAAAATAAATCAGGCGTAGTTAATACGTAGGGGTGCATGATGTAAGACTGCGCCCTCTGGTGTTCAAAAAATGCGAATGCATCGTGTAACGATTATACCTCTACAGAGTGACGTTTCAGACAAACCGTACCTTTTGGATCGGATCACGTTTAAGTGTATGCAGATGAAGATTTAGGGTAGGTGACTCCCTACCACTGGTTGCTTTCTACCCCAAATCTCTGTAAAAGCAAAACTAAAGTGCTGCTGGCTACTAAAAGCACACAAAGTAAAGTTCCTGAGCGAAGTTCTGTTTACATTTCCTCACAAATCTCGTTTTGTTGGGGGCAGCTAGCGAGAGTCATTATGACAATCATGCTTATTTACACGACAAGTGAGAAGAAACCACACGGTGCTTGCCTTAATTTTAGTGCATTCGGTTGCCTGTTGCTGAAATGTAGCTGCTTTTTTTTTACTTTAGGTTAATTCAAAGTTGACGGTTCCAAGGCAATGAAGGAGCAAACCATGTTTTGATAGAAGGATCATGAACACAATTCTGTCTGGTCCAAACCAGACTGACTACCGGAAAGACATGATCTTGGGCCAGTGAATTTGCCAGAACCTCACTGGGGCTCTTAGATGATTTCCTTCAGACCTTCCCTACCTTAAACACATCCATGGTTGGTCCTGCCCGATTAGCTCTCGTCCCCTGAAAGCACAAATCCAGGGAGCCTAATTTACTGGAGCCAGGCAGAGACCCTGAACAGGAACCTGAAAACCCACCACTCGACCTTCACGCCCCACCACAGACGCCTCCGAGTGAGCAGTGATGTTTAAACTGACTTCAAAAAGGCTTTTTGGATTCTGCCTGGACTTGAACTGATATGTATTTTGCTTCTTTTTTTAATTTGTCGCTTGCCTTGAGCTCCACAGTGCTGTCGGATCGAGTCCTCCATGCGTCGACTAATGTCTTGTGGCCTTGTACAATCAAAAGGGTGGCTAGATTTTAAACGATCTCTCTACATAACGTATTCTCCATTTTGTGACCTTGAGCGCTGCCTTCATGTGCTCCGGTTTATCTTCAGCAGGTTATGATTAGTTATCCTTTGTGTTCATATCTGATCTATCTGAGCAACCATCAGACGTTCTATTTGTTATTTTTTATAATTATACGCAAACAGGACATCGTCCTAGTCGCACACAGCATTTTATTTAAACAATGACATTAATAAAAACACAGAACATTTAGTACTGTACAATTCAGTCTGCTTTCAGCTGTTGAGTGCAATTCTCTTTTTTACCAGCAGGTGTCACAAGGGAGCGCTCATGTGTTTTCTGTCATTCAGACGTGAATATTCATCTCTGTATAAGTCGATCACAATGTAGAAATGAAGGAACCTGGCTGAACTCATTCTTACAATAATTCCCGTAGCACACGAAGGCAGCGCACGACGTAGCTGCTAGGCCACCGTATTCAAATCAAGGAACTAATCCTGATACATCACATCGTACAGTTTGCGTATGTTGATATGTGTGTCGTGAATAAAGTTCTTATTTTGTCAAATGCAACCGGTCGTGCGTGTAGACAATTATTCCTGCTGTGGGCGAAAAGCAGCGTGATTTGTTTTGTTTTTTTGATGATAAACTAATGTAATGTCAAATTAATTTCTCATCGCTGTTATGACAGCCCACCCGAGGTGTGTCAGGTTAAAACCACAAAAATTAAGGTAAAATCCTTTTAATCAACCAATTGGACTGATATCATTGAGCAAAAGGAACCAAGGAGTCCAAACTGATCTATGGTATTAAACTTCTAAGAACAAACTCCCTGAGTCGGGGCTTCCTCTCAAATTAGGGTAACGACAGGGCTCGTTTAATCAGGACTGACATAATCAACCATCTACAGTCATTTCCTTTAGTGAAAATGTATAAAAGGTTATCCAGATTCGCGATGCAGTTCAAACAGGCTCTGAGATCCTCCAAACTGATAAATGTCCCTCGTTGAAATCCCATCAGCTCCCAGTGAGAGGACGAACGGGTCACTGCCACATCTGGTTTAATCCCGGCTCCGCCCCACACCCGTCAAAACCAGGTCCGAGTTCGGAGTCTCATTTAATTTTCTGTTTCTTGCGGGCGTGGAACTGCTCCGTCTTGTTCCTCACAGACTTAATGAGCAGAGACAGACCGTGGTCCACCGTTTTAGTCCCTCCCCTGCTCGGACTCGGTTTCTCCTCCTCAGAAACGCGTTGGCTCCGTAGCGCCTCCTGCTGGCTGCGCTCCTGCTCCTCCCTGCGCCTCTGCTTCTCCTCGATGATGCTCTGGGTGCCTTTGGTCTTTTTATAGGCGGGGTCTGATGGATCCAGGTTGTAGAGGTGAGACGTGAACATGGCCTGGAAGCGTGGGTCCTTCACGTCCACCTGTGAGCAACATGCATAGTAATGATAGATATTTAATTTAATTAGATAAACTTATACACAGGTGCTGAGCTCGGCTAACGGCTAATCTCGGCATAAAACTTCCTCCGCTTGATCCTAGTCTGGGACGCGGGAAAGCCTGGGCCTAGCCGAAGAGATTTACACTTATGTCATTTAACAGACGTCGTTATTCAGAGCGACTTACAATTGATTCCGTCTTACAATCTTAGGAATTGTGGGCTAAGGGTCTTCCTCAATGACTTAACAGTGCCAGCTTGGTAGAAGCGAGATTTGAACCCTGAACCTTCTGGTCCAGAGTCCAGTGCTTTAACCGCCAGGCTACCACAGTCCCAGGGTGTGCACACATTCGTGCCAGGGACACTTTGGAGACACCAATTAAGCTAACATCTTTGCAATGTGGGAGGAAACCAGAGAAGCGTGGTTCATGGGGAGAACCTGCCAATTCCACACAGATGGAGCCCAGCATCCTGGGCTGTGTGCCACCACACTGTAGTAATATCTGACCTTAAATGTGTCTTCCTCCAGCAGTTCATTGTTCTTTACGAGCTGCTTCCTCTTCTTCTTGCTCAGGTTCTGCTGCTCCACGATCTTATCGTAGTTAAAATGCTGGTGCTTCTCGTCATCTTCATCGTCCATCAGAAGAGCCATTTCAGCCTGACAGGACATGGACACAAACACATCAATATCCTGAACCTCACTTTGGGTTACACTTATTCATGGCTCATTAAAGATAATTATCTGGTTTACCTTCTGCCTCTCTAGCTCCGCCTCCTCCTCAGGCGTCAGCTGCTCCACCCCTTTTTTGTTCTTTGTTTTCTTGCTTCTGTGGGACGTTCCTGTTCACAAAACAACACTGCCACATTTCAGGCATGTACGCTGGGATCAAAGAAACAAAAAGCAACAGGACATTTGGGACTGACCAGTGGATCCGCCCAGTTCTTCAGAGAAGAAGGGGTCATTAAGATCGACGTCTGGAGGAAGTTCATCATCGCTGATAGCCGCCGCAGACTCCGCCTCCTGAGATAGAGGGAGGCAAAGAGACAGAAAAAACAGCAAGACAAAAAAGAGAGAACAATTTAAATGTTATTTTTTTAAAACGTATTATTATAATCATTTTCTCAAGAATATACTGCGTTTTAGTGTCTCCCTAAAAAGTGTTTGGTAGCCATTATGCAGGTGCTGCATTGAAGTCCAGGGTTGCCAGGTCCCGCAAGAGAAATAAGGCCAATAGGAGTAAATTGGCTACCAAACAGAAAAACAGAGGCAGAGAAAAAAGGAGAGACAGAAAAGGTATAGAGCGACAGGGGTACAACAGAGGGAGAGAGACAGATGGAGGGGGTTTGAGGGGGAGAGACAGATTTTTGTAGAACTAATCAGAAATCTAATAACTAACGCATTTATATGAATTACAGACCCATAATCTTTTGGGGAATTTCCGGTCCTCAGATTTTGCACACCACAGTTGAGCCTCGTTATTCAAACTCCTATTACCTGAATTCTAATTATAATGTACTGGACCATTGTAATTTGGCTAACCCTCCATAACAAACGAGGATCAGAAATTAAGAGGAGGTCAGGCACTTCATACCGTCATTTTAATTTCCTTTGTTCCTTTCCTCTTTTCTTTTATCTTCTCCTTTTTCTTCTGCAGAAACTCCTCCCACGGCGTCAGTGTCTCTTTGCTCTCCAGCTTCTTCTTCACCAGCTTCTCTGCGTTCTCCTTCAACCCTGAATAGTAATAATAATTTTTTAAAAATTATCATCAATCAGCACTAATGAACTTGTTCTTAAAAATAACACAGCTCGACGCTGGGCATGACTTAAGAGTACCTGGCACCCATGTGACCTCCATCTCCATGGCCTTGTCCTTCTGCTTCCGGTCTTTATCCTGGATGCTCTGGAGGAGCTGGCGGTATTTAGCGATTTGCTCCTCCTCCTTCTTCTTCTTACCCTTCTTCTCCTTCTCTGAAGAGTTGAAGGCACAGCTCACATTAATCCTGGCTCACCAACTAACCTGTCACATGTTTTTGTGAGTGCTCACCCTCAGCCTTCTTCTCCTCCTCCACCTCCTCCTCTTCTTCTTCTTCACTGGAGGAGGCGAGGTAGGCATTATAATCCATCTCCAGCAGCTCATCCTTGTTGAAGTTCCGGCTGAGAGCGGCGATGCGATCGTGATCGGTCTCGTCCCACGTTAGCTCCACCTGCAGAGGGAACCCTGCATTAATCACAGCACCTATTAAAAGGTCTCATTTATCCGAACACTCCAGAACCAAGCACTGAGCAAAGCCACTGCCTTAAAGTTCTAAGAACTACAATCATCCCCAGTTCCTGCGGTGCGAACACGCAAAAAAGAGGGCACAGTTCTAAGAACCGCAATCGTCTCCAGTTCCTACGGTGCGAACGCGCAACAAAGAGGGCACAGTTCTAAGAACCGCAATCGTCTCCAGTTTCTACGGTGCGAACACGCAACAAAGAGGGCACAGTTCTAAGCACCGCAATCGTCTCCAGTTCCTACGGTGCCAATGCGTAACAAAGAGGGCACAATTCTGAAAACTGCAATCGTCTCCAGTTCCTGCGGTGCGAACACGCAACAAAGAAGGCACAGTTCTAAGAACTACAATCGTCTACAGTTCCTAAGGCGTGAACACGCAACAAAGAGGGCACAGTTCTAAGAACTACAATCGTCTCGTTCCTACGGTGCGAATGTGCAACAAAGAGGGTACAGTTCTAAGAACCGCAATCGTCTCCAGTTCCTACACGCAACAAAGAGGGCACAGTTCTCAGAACCGCAATCGTCTCCAGTTCCTGCGGCGCGAACACGCAACAAAGAGGGCACAGTTCTAAGAACTACAATTGTCTCTAGTTCCTACGGTGCAAACGCGCAACAAAGAGGGCACAGTTCTCAGAACCGCAATTGTCTCCAGTTCCTGCGGTGCGACCACGCAATAAATAGGGCACAGTTCTAAGAACCGCAATCGTCTCCAGTTCCTGTGGCGCGAACACGCAACAAAGAGGGCACAGTTCTAAGAACTTCAATCGTCTCTAGTTCCTACGGCGCGAACACACAACAAAGAGGGCACAGTTCTAAGAACCGCAATCGTCTACAGTTCCTGCGGTGCGAACACACAACAAAGAGGGCACAGTTCTAAGAACTTCAATCGTCTCTAGTTCCTACGGCGCGAACACACAACAAAGAGGGCACAGTGCTAAGAACTACAATCGTCTCTAGTTCCTACAGCGCGAACACGCAACAAAGAGGGCACAGTTCTAAGATCCGCGATCGTCTCCAGTTCCTACGGTGCGAACACGCAACAAAGAGGGCACAGTTCTAAGAACTACAATTGTCTCTAGTTCCTACGGCGCGAACACGCAACAAAGAGGGCACAGTTCTAAGAACCGCAATTGTCTCCAGTTCCTACAGTGCAAAGGCGCAACAAAGAGGGCACAGTTCTAAGAACTACAACTGTCTCCAGTTCCTACAGTGCTAATGCGCAACAAAGAGGGCACAATTCTAAGAACTGCAATCGTCTCCAGTTCCTAAGGCACGAACACACAACAAAGAGGGCACAGTTCTAAGAACCGCAATCGTTTCCAGTTCCTACGGTGCGAACACACAACAAAGAGGGCACAGTTCTAAGAACTACAATCGTCTCTAGTTCCTACGGTGCGAACGCGCAACAAAGAGGGCACAATTCTCAGAACCGCAATTGTCTCCAGTTCCTACGGTGTGAACGTGCAACAAAGAGGGCACAGTTCTAAGAACCGCAATCGTCTCCAGTTCCTACAGCGAAAACACACAACAAAGAGGGCACAGTTCTAAGAACCGCAATCGTCTCCAGTTCCTACGGCGTGAACACGCAACGAAGAGGGCACAGTTCTAAGAACTACGATAAAGTTATTCTGTTATGAAGCCTGGATTTACGAGTGTCTAAGTTCAGACAGTAAAACAGCAAACATTCATTACAGTGAGAGTTCTGATGCTGGGGTTTGGCTGCAGGTTCGAGTATATAATATGATCAGGACCTTGGCAGTGGTCGTTGCTGTGGAGGTGAAGAGTTTGGGTTTGTAGCTGGCCAAGTCCACGTCTGTCGCTCTGTCTTTGGGTTCGTCCTCAAAGGTCATGCTGTCTGGGATAAACCTGCACCACCCACACACACACACACACACACACACACACACACCAGCGTTACCCTGTGATGGACTAATTCCAGGTTCTGGACCCCGTGTCTGTGCTCAGGTCTCACCGCAGGTCCAGCATGGAGCAGCTGCTCTCGTACTCAAAGCCGTCACACTCCTCGTAGATCTTGGCGGCCGTTTCGGGCGAGTCGCACTCCACCACGGCGTAATAATAACGTAAGCGCTTAAACTGGTAATCACGCACCTTCTCCCTGTAGATCCTGCGTTAGAAAAGATCAGAGCCGTTTATTAACAGTCACTCAGGAACTCGATGTGATTTACACAATCAGCTCACACTAATATGGACATTTGAGGATTTAAAAGCTGATAACGATATCGATTTTTCCAGAGTCAGACTTATTTCTAAAGGGCTTTTTACAATGGAGCATTGTCTCAAAGTCTCTTTTCAAATTTTATATTATCCTCCAATTTATAAAACCAATCCCATAGTGAGCCTAGGGCGGCAGTGGCAAGGAAAAACTTTAGGGAAGGCCAAGACTCAAAAAGGAACCCAAACCTCACTGGTCACGCCTGCAGTTAGAACAGTAATTAAAACTCTCCAATTAACTGGAGCTGTGACAAACGTATGTGGCCGAGGATTCAAAAGTATTAAATGTACCGCTGTTCTTCTGTATCTGCTTCAGGATCATCTGGGAGGCTGGTGAGCTCTAGTGGACCCTGGGTCATTTCTGCCTTTATCCTCTCCTTCCCAAACTCTGAGGGGTAGATCTGACACACAAACACACACACACACTTAAGCAATAATACACTCGAGGTTTGTGCTATGTGATGAGGTCATAGGCAGGAGGCCTATGAGGTTGATATACATCATCATCAAACTTTAGGCTTCAGTTGAGGAAGAGAATTTCCTAATAACTGTTTATTATACTGCTACTAATAATAAATACAGTTAAAATAAAATTTATTCCCATTGTATAATTAAAGTGGGTGTGGTTTATAAGGCAGGTTATTAGTAAAACAGCAGAAGAAAATTGGAGTGAGATCCCGGTGTTATAACTGGGGAAACAGATAAAGCGGTTCAGTTTCGTTAAAGCTGACGGTCAAGATGGTATTAAGGTATATAAAGGTGTAACAATACAGATGTGGATGTAAGCCGTACGTATATAAGGGTAGCATTTA
>JAVSBU010000086.1:2601157-2613100 GCA_033118015.1 Loricariichthys derbyi | reverse complement strand
GTACTCCATAGACCCAGCACTCGACTCTGGGCACGTCCATCAGAGACCCGAGAACTGACTCAGGACCCGTACTCCATAGACCCAGCACTTAAATCTGGGCACGTCCATCAGAGACCCAAGAACTGACTCAGGACTCGTACTCCATAGACCCAGCACTCGACTCTGGGCACGTCCATCAGAGACCCAAGAACTGACTCAGGACCGGTACTCCATAGACCCAGCACTCGAATCTGGGCACGTCCATCCATAGACCCCGCACTCGACTCTGGGCACGTCCATCAGTGACCCAAGAACTGACTCAGGACCCGTACTCCATAGACCCAGCACTCAAATCTGGGCACGTCCATCAGTGACCCAAGAACTGACTCAGGACTCGTACTCCATAGACCCTGCACTTGACAATGGGCACGTCCACCAGATACCCAAGAACTGACTTGGGACGTGGATATAGACCCCGGACTTGACTTTGGTCTTCCACCTCAGAGACCATCCAGTTCTGTTTCACCACACTTCATTACTTTCTGGTGTTTTGTCTTGTTGCAGTCGGTGTGTGTGTTGGCTGTGTCTCCGGACGGTTTGGCCCGGTTCTGGCCCAGCCTGTCCCATGAAGGAACGTACACAGAGACATCCATTGATTTGGGAGGACACCTGTGTAACTATGTGACGGCAGTCAGGGTGAGACTACACCGTTTACGATTTAGCCTCCTGTACCTCTGATCTTTCTCCTCTTTATTTCCTGTTAACTTCACTTTTCTTTCTGGGGTCAGGGAGGTAGTTTTGTGGTGTCCTCGTTCCGGGGTCACTTGTTGCGGGTGGGCATGGACGGTTCCGGAAGGGTGTACATGAGGGCGGTGCAGCAAGGACAGGGCATGCTGTCTGGGATTGGACGCCGTGTCTCCAGCCTGTTTGGCCTCCGCAGCCCACCAGCTGATACGACTGTTAGTATTTATTATTATTATTAGTGTGTTAATTTACCATGACCTTTTTATAGCTACAGGTCAGAGACGCTTTGTGTGTATTGTAGGTCCACACCGTGCTCTACGTGCAGGACTCGGCCAGCCTTTACACTCTGAGTACATGCGGGCTGAATAAGTGGGAGGTGGGGGACAGCTCGGAGGTGCACGTCCTGAGCTGGAACGCCTGCCCGACCCTCACAGACAGCATCGTCGACGCCATTTGGGTGAGGTCGAACTGTACGAGATCAGATCAGTAAACTAACTGTTCTCTCCACTAGCCATGCTAACTAACTGTGTGTGTGTGTGTGTGTGTCAGGGTTCTGAGAGTAACTACACTGAGATGAAGGAGGGTGTGAACGTGGCCTATCTGGACCTGCAGCTCAGCCAGTAAGAGCAAAACATAACCATAAACATACATTTAATTATAGTAAGTTTGTTCTAGGGTAACATAACAAATACATTCAGCTCATGATTAAGATAACTTGTCTACTTTGGGTCGTTATCTTGCTGCATTACCCACCTTCTCTTGAGATTCAGGTCATGGACAGATGTCCTGATATTTTCCTTAAGAATTCTCTGATATAATTCAGAATCAATGATGGTAAGCCGTCCTGGCCCAGATGCAGCAATACAGGCACAAACCTTGATACTACCACCACCATGTTTCACAGATGAGATAAGGTTCTTATGCTGGAATGCAGAGTTTTACTTTCTCCAAACAAGACACTTTTCTTTTAAACCAATAAGGTTCTATTTTGGTCTCATCCATCCATAAAACATTCTTCCAATAACCTTCTGGCTTGGTCACATGATCTTTAACAAATTGTAGATGAGCAGCAATGTTCTTTTTGGAGAGCAGTGACTTTCTCCTTGTAACCCTGCCATGCACACCATTGTGGTTCAGTGTTCTTCTGATGGTGGACTCATGAACATTAACCAATATGAGAGAGGCCTTCAGTTGCTTAGAAGTTAGCCTGGAATCCATTATGACCTCACCAACTATTACACGCCTTGCTCTTGGGGTGATCTTTGTTGGTCGGCCCCTCCTGGGGTGGGTAACAATGGTCTTAAATTTCCTCCATTTGAACACAATCTGTCTGACTGTGGATTGGTGGAGTCCAAAGTCTTTAGAGATGGTTTTGCAACCTTTTCTATCCTGATGAGCATCAACAACTTTTTCTGAGGTCCTCAGAAATCTCCTTTGTTCGTGCCATGATACACTTACACAAACTTTGATAGATCTCTGTTCTTTAAATTAAACATGGTGCCCCTGATTATCATCACATTGATTAAAACACCTGACTTTAATTTCACTTACAAATTCACTGCTAATCCTAGAGGGTCACATACTTTTACCACTCACTAATATGTAATTATGGATAATTTTCCTCAATAAATAAATGACCAAGTATAATATTTGTATCTCATTTGTTTAACTAGGTTCTCTTTATCTACTTTTAGGACTTTTAGTGTGAGAATCTGGTGATGAAGGAGCTGCTCATTCTAGGGATATTATTGCTTTATTTGAGTCTCTAACTGAAACTTGAGCTAAACTAGTGAATCCGTATCGTCCACATCACCACGTTTTTTTATTTGTGAATTTCATTTTTGATTGCATCTTTTTCAGTGCTGGGTTGGTGGTTCTGGCTGCTGCGTGGCATCCTGATGATACTCCTCGTTTGGCGTATTTCTGCTTGATCACACTTCCGGACAGCACCAGTCCTGTAACAGAGGAATTCAATGTCGAGGTTACCAGATACAACCCTCCATTTAAGGTTAGTCATTCGGTCACATGACGTTCGAACCCTGTTATTTCTGAAGGACATTACTATTCATAACGAACTGATTTTGCTGATCTCACCATTAGACTTTTTGATCGGCCCTCCTGTCTCTCTGTTATGTGTTCATTAGACGGGCTTTAATTTGGTACGTGGTTATTCACAGCCAAATGTTGCTTGTGGGTCTTGCTGTGGTTCTGATTCTGCAGACCTTTTTAGGCCCGTATATAAATTACACAGACCATTAGATTAGATATAGCATTGACCCTTCTATAGTCCAAAGAAACTTGACCAGGAATGGACTTTTTAGAAGGGTAGCATCCAAGGAACAACTTTTTTTCAGGGCGAAAAGTCTAAGATATGCTAAAGCTCCGAACGATTGGAATGTAGATCAGTGGAGAAGAGGATTATGGAGTGAGGAATCCAAGTTTGAAACTTTTGGATCCAATAACTGACAGTGTTTTATATATATGATCATTATAGTGTTGCTAAAATGACAAATCTAATGGTGACCTAATACTTTTGAACGCTGCTGTATGTTTTTATTATGTGAGGAGGAAAGCCTGGAAAGGTTTTAGGCAAATATCTATTGAAGGATTCTAATTAGCTGGAAGTCTTTTAGCCCTGCTTTAGTTTTCTTTGTTGTTAAATGGTAGAATATTCTTTGTTAGCCTAGAGATTATATTTGACATTAAAGGTCCTGTGGTCACCTTTTATAAGATTTGCATACTTTTATTCTCTTGGGTTCAATAAGCAAATAGTTAAGAAGCTTTGACTGAAAATTGCTGCAGTGATTTGATGTTCCACCTGAGAACAATTCGTTTAACCCTAACCGGAGCCACTTTTTTATTAACTGACGCACCTCGGAGGGTGCATCCTATGGTTGTGGATATTAGTATGATTCAGAATGTTCAGATTATTTACTTGCTTCAAGCAAAGAAAACTAATTAGAATGCTGTTTATTTTTTACTTTCTGTATCTCCTCCCTCTTTCTGTATCAGAGTGAGGAGGAGCTCCAGAAGACGCGGTTGGTGTTACCGTTGGCGACCAGTCCTGCAGCGTACCTATATAACGAGGAGCTGGTGTACGCCTGCAGTACCGGTGCTGGGCACGGTGGATTACCAGAGGAGAAGCTCAGCTTCAGTGCACCAGGTACGAGCCCAGTAGCTCAGCCTGAACCTCTCACTTAGTTCTCGTTATTCATTATCTCTCTAAATCTTTATTCAGGCATATTGGTGGGGCTAAGTTTTATATTGTATTTTTTTTATCTATCTTGGTTGTTTATCTCTTCCAGGTGAACGGGTTCGAGGCGGCGGCGTCTGCGCCAACCTCCCCGTTTTCTTCTCTCAGATGAATGGCTTGGTTGCCGTGGTAGAGAGAGAGAGCGCCTCCATCCTGCCGGAGACCATGGAGGATTCGCTCTGTACCGCAGTGGCTGGACCCCGACCAGAGGTAAAGAGGATTAGAACGGTCATGTTGTTTGAGAGAAAACGGAAAAGTAAAACACAAAATGCGTGGAAATTCGATCTGTTATAAAAAAGCAGCACCTCAAATATGCTAAAACATCTAAGGAGGATACTGAGCTTCAGAAAGGTATTGGGTTCAACTGACTGTGACCCACAAGCCTTGTTGTTCAGGAGACGTTCCAAGTCGTCTGGTAATAACGATTTGTCCTTTGTTATAGTGGCTTGGGTTTTTCCTCCTGAACTTTTCTCCCATATCCAACACATCCACTACGAGAACCGACTGTCCACTTAGAGGCTAATCTATCCAGAACTTAACATCCTGCTGAAACCTATGATAAATATTGATTGTTATTCGGTCTAGGAGTGGTGTTAAGGGTTTTATTTAAGGTGTGGTCTGCTCTGCAGGGGACGCCTCCCAAAATGGACGCAGTAGCACAAGAGGACAAAACGAAGCAGCTGAAGCAAGCCTTCCTGCAGTTCTGCCGGTGAATGACTCTTACTCGCTGTGTTTAATGGCTGCCTCTCTTTAGTTTGTACTCATGTTTTCTGCCATGTTTGTCTGTAGAAATGATCGCGTCGGCGCTCAGGGCATAACCAACGAGCTCTTCCCTGACGACGACAGAGAAGGCGGAGCAGGAGCGGAGCTGGATGCGGTGGTGACGCAGATCGACCTGGATCTGGTGGACGATTATCCTGCATCTGACCCTCGCTGGGCCGAGTCTGTACCTGACGGTGAGGGGGAAACAGACAAGAAATGGCAAAAAAAGGAAGTATGTGGGGATGGTGAGCGATGTTTAAGTGACGTGTTTTTCCCTGTTCACTAGAGAGCGCCGGTTTCACTCTGACCTCCCTGATTGTGCTTCACCAGCTGGAGGATAAAATGAAAGCTCACCACTGCTTCATGGACTTCCTACTGCAGGTCTGAGGGCATCTGTGCTTCAGTCACATTCTGTGTGTATTCAACAGGAGAACTGATCCAACACCATGCTTAACGGTTGGCAAGGTGGTGTTGAAATGCTGAAGGGCTCAGGCGTTGGTTAGGACCTGGTGCACGTAAATAAATTGCGCAAATTAACTCGTATTAAAAGATAAACGTGAGCCACAGAGCTAGAATTTGAACCTGCAAACATCCAATTCAGCCTGGGATTTGAACTTTTAACCTTCTCAACGAGTAGTCCAGGCTCTGAACCATGCCTCTAGATTTATCAGAATACTTTTTCCAGCTGTAGCTTTCATTTCGAATGGAATACAATCTACACAAAAGGGTTGAGGGCCTTCCTGAAGGGTCAGGCAGCTTTGAAGAGCTGGGAATTGAGCTAACAACCTTCTAAACTTACATTTATGTCATTTAGCAGTCCTTACAAACCAGTACGATCCAGGCAATTATACGTTAGGGGTCTTGTTTAGAGACCCAACAGTGGCAGCTTGGCAGAGATGGGATTTGAACCCTGGACCTTCTGATCCACAGTCCAGTACCCTAATTGCTAGGCTACCACAGTCCCCCTAAAAAGGTCCCCAGGCATTTCAAACATTTCGCTGCCTGAACAGGGGCTTGAACCCTGGACCCTCAGATTAGTAGTGATGCTCTACTGACTGAGCTATCTGAGCTCTAAGTAGTACAGAGCCTTAACCACTTTTAATTAAAAGATTAATTATGTTAGATTTATTTATTCTGCAGTAACTTTCGATTATGAAGGTATAAATTTAAAGCAATTGAGATTTAAGGGCTTCGCTCAAGAGCCCACCGGCTGATTTGAACTTGCAACCTTTCTATTGAGCTACTACATCTAGGGTTTTCAAATTGTTTTGGAGTAGCAGGGGGGCATGCTAAAGTAGCAGGCACCTTATCATAACTTATGACTGACCCCCAGCGGTAAATATATGAATTACGCTACTTAAAAAGTAGACGGCGCAGAGTGGTGGAGTAGGTGGAATATGTGCCTGGCGCTGGCATAATTTAAAAGCCCTGTACATGCCTGAACATGTTATGGCTCCACAATATTGTCCAGTATTACTAGCATTTGTAGGTTAGCGCATTGTGCAACAGAAGCTTGCGATTTTGATGCCTACGCACTGATCTATTCAAATTAAGTCCCTTAATATACATATTGGTGGTGGTAAAATTTGAACTTTCAGGTCAGTAGTCCAGTAAGTATGTAAATGTTTGTCTCTCAGACCGGACTCCTGGACCGCCTCGGCTTGACCCCGGTGCGTTCGTCTCCCATGGCGACTCGCCTGTTGCTGTGCGAACACGCGGAGAAGCTCTCGGTGGCCGTGGCTCTGAAGAACCACCACAGCAAACAGCCTGAGTTGGTGAACGCCGCCATCGTCGCTACGCTGAGGAAGAACGGAACGCCCGTACCTGCCAGCCTGACGGCCGCTGACGTCTTCTTCAGAGAGGTACACTTAAGAGAGGAACGCATTTATCTATGAACTTGTTTGTGCAATGTGACCGCAAACCCGATGAATTTGTGTGCGTCGCAGGTGTCTCGGATCTCCTCGATCTTCGAGAGTCTCCTGGATGAGGAGGAGAAGTGCCTGAGGGAGAACCCCGTGACCTCGGTGAAATGGGGAGAGGTTGTGCTAAACGTCAATAACGTCATCAAGGTGAAATGTGTCACGCTTAGCTTTGAACTGTAGATTTTGTAAATAGGTATTGTGGGCTTAATGTTAATTAATGTTGTAAGAATATTTACATTTATAGCATTTAGCAGACGCCCTTATCCAGAGCAACTTACAATTTATACAGTTGCTTTGGATAAGCAATTGTTTAAGTGTCTTGCTCAAGGTGGCAGAGGTGGGATTTGAACCCTGAACCTTCTGGTCTATAGTCTAACATCTTACCGCAGCACCACAACTATCTTTAACTATCCCTAGAAGTACTGTTCAGAGCATTATTTAAAAAAATTGGGCTGTCCCTCAGGGCTTTCAAATTATGCCGACACCAGGCGCATTTTCCACCTACTCCACCATTCAATGCCGTCTACTTTTTAATTTAGGTAGCGTAATTCATATATTTCCCTCTAGGTGTCAGTCATAACTTATGATAAGCTGTCTGCTAATTTGGCATGCCCCCGCCTCCTGTGAATGTGATGTGTGTTTTGTTTTAAGGATATGCTCCAATCAGCAGCACAGTACCGAGAGACCAAAGCGTCCCTCTACAGAGCAGCAGAAAACGCCGTTTCAGAGCCAGAGTACATCCCATGGACAGGTAACATCAGACAGGACTGTAAGATGCACGTTTGCCCTCTAGCAGGCGCTGTAAGGAGCAAATGATTATTTTTAATTGTAATTTAGTGATTTGTTAGGTGTTTTAAGGCTTTGCTTTTGTTTTCAGCTTTAGTATATCAATAGTGATTTAGATGAAAGCTGTAAGCGTTTGCACAGATCCTCTGCTCCCTTTACAGTTAAAATCTACAGGCCATAGGTAACCATAGTAACACAGAAAAAGCTCTTTCTCACACCGACCTCTCTCTCCTGATTTTTGCCGTAGCTTCAGGGGGAGTTCGAACCGTCATTGCCAGGCAGCACGACGTGATCCTGCGCAGCGTGTATCCTCATGCCGACTCCGGCCTCCGTAACTCCCTCAGCGAGCAGCTGGTGGCGCTGCTGGATTCGCTGCTCGGTGGATACGTGGCCCAGCTGAACTCGCTGCGTCGCCCCGGGCGACAGGAGCGCTACAACACGCTGGAGATGGAGTACACCCAGCGCCGGTCCGAACTGCTCGCGCCGCTACGTGAGTTTAAACTGTTCTGACAGAACACACCAGTTTTAATGCTTAAGTATGTACTCAATCAATCCCATGATTCACATAAATCCACTTTATCCTATCGTTATTTACATCATTATCCAGTCACCTTATTTTAGTCGAGCTAAACTGATTATAAATCGTGTTTGTTTAAATTGTGTGTGTTAAATCAGTGGAGCTGGGGCAGTACCAGTGGGTGGCAGCTCTGGCTGAGAAGTACTGCGATTTTGACATCCTGGTGCAGATGTGCGAGCAGACCGACAACCAGAGCCGTCTGCAGCACTACATGACCAAATTTGCAGACCAGGTAACACAAACGAACCTGTGAACCTCCACCTCGTTAATGTGACTCCACCATGTAGATCACTAATAATCAGACTGGTATGAGTTAAATTAGAAGAACCAGAGTCGTAACCAAGCTGTAATCCAAAGAAATTACGCTGTGTGTGTGTTTTTGTAGAACTTTGCAGACTTCCTGTTCCGCTGGTACATGGAGAAAGGGAAGAGGGGGAAGCTGCTGTCTCAGCCGATCGCTCAGCATCAGCAGCTCGCCAGCTTCCTGCAGGCTCACGAGCACCTCAGCTGGCTTCATCACATCCACGTGCAGGACTTCCAGAGCGTACGTCATCCGTACACGCACACAAAAGACCAAAAATGTTCACATGGATAGAGAGACAGGCATGCAGATGGGCAGAAAGAGACAGGCAAACAGGCACGCAGAGGTTCAGAGACAAACCTGGACAGGTAGACCAAAGAGGGCGGGCAGAAAGACAGGCGGAGATGGGCAGACAGAAAAAGAACGGCAGAGACAGGCAGACATAAAAAGACGGGTTGAGACGGGCGGAGACAGGATGGCAGAAAGACGGGCAGGCACAAAAAGACGGGCAGGCACAAAAAGAAGGGCGGAGACAGGCAGGCAGAAAGAGACGGGCGGAGACGGGAAGGCAGAAAGAGACGGGCAGGCAGAAAAAGACAGGCGGAGACAGGCAGGCAGAAGGAGACGGGCAGGCAGAAAGAGACGAGTGGAGACGGTAAGGCAGAAAAAGACGGGCAGGCAGAAAGAGACGAGTGGAGACGGTAAGGCAGAAAAAGACGGGCAGGCAGAAAGAGACGGGCGGAGACGGGAAGGCGGAAAAAGAGGGGCCGCAGAAAGACGGGCGGAGACGGGAAGGCGGAAAAAGAGGGGCAGGCAGAAAGAGGCGGGCGGAAAAAGACGGGCAGGCGGAAAGAGACAGGCAGGCAGAAAAAGACGGTTGGAGACGGGAAGGCAGAAAGAGACGGGCGGAAGGAGATGGGCGGAGACGGGCAGGCAGAAGGAGACGGGCGGCGATGGGAAGGCAGAAAGACAGGAGAGAGGAAAAACGGGTGGAGACAGGCAGGCAGAAGGACAGAAAAAGACGGGTGGAGGTAGTCAGACGTGCCAGAAGACAGACAGACATTCTTTACTGTTGTAGCCTCTAACGTTACAGCCCATTGACTGAATTATGGTTTATATCTGGACCTGTCTGTCGATTCTTAGTCTGTACTGGACATGTTGGACTTTGGGATGGATTTTATTTTATTCTTCCATAGGAGGTTTTGTTTTGTAGATGAATATGATGCATGTCTCATATTTATTACATCATTTAAAATGTTATTAATTAATGCCTGACTGTAGTGTGATTATTAAGATGTTTGGGGTTATTCTTTAGGGTCTATCAAAGGCCTGAATACATTTTGTTTTGCTGAGATATAGAATTAAAATGTAGAGTTGAGTCCTAGAGAGAGTGCATCATAAACTACCAGCTGTTCTCCTAACAGGCTCACCACACTCTGTACGGCCAGGCTAACATGGAGCAGCGCTACTTCAGCAAGAAGAAGACTTTACTAGCTCTGAGCAAGCTCACGGCTCTGGCCTCGGACATGCCCGAACCTCTACAGCACCAACAGGTCGAAGGTCGGTCATTAAGAGGAAGCTAACGGGTTAAAACGTCCTGTTGGGTTTTATTTTTAACCCAATGTAATTGACTTAGCACCTGTGTGGAGTTTGCATGTTGCATGCGTGGAGAAATTAGAAATACCCTCTACTGCCCTCCAGTGGACTGGCACGCCATCGAGGGTTGATTTGCAAGTAATGCTGTGTGTGTGTGTGTGTGTGTGTATAGATATAGTGGAGCAGGAGCGATTTCTGCTTCATCAGGAGACTCTTCCCAAACAACTGCTGGAGGACAAACATCAGAACCCTGACACCATGCCTCTACTGAGTGCGCATAACCTTATTAATGTAGGCTCACACACACATGTATATCGATAGACAGAGTTAGTCATATAGAAGGATGGGCTGTTCTGCCCAGCAACAGGGCTCTGATTGGCCAGCTTGGCTCTACCGCATCCAAACTACACAAATTAGAGCAGGGTGCCACTAAAACATTTTTACAGTTTCACACACTCAGTTTTGGGCTGTGTATAGGTGCACTCTTTTTTTAAAATCTGACATGTTTATTTTGTCTGTAAAGGCTTTAACTCGCACAAAAAAAGTCTCTAAACACTCCAATTGAGTTAAACGTGTAAAGACTAGTAAAGTCACCGATGAGTCATGGTTGCCAGATCCCACGAAAGAAACAACCAAAAGGAATGACTACAACATGTGATCGCTTGATCAGGTAATACAAATTAATAATAGCATGTATTTTCCTTTTAAATTTAGAGGTCAAACAAAAAGAAGTTGCAGGAATATTGGAGAGGGAGGATCAGAGAGTGCAAATAAGCATCTGCTCTTTGGAAATAAACCCCAAAATCATGCAGCCCATGACTACCAACATTTGTTGTGACTTTATAGACAAATAAGGTCAAAGTCACTTATAATAAGAGGACTTAGCAACCATGACTGACTATAGTTTAGCTCTTAAACTCCCACCTCTGCTCGTGGATCTGCAGCATCGATTCACTTGTTATGGCCGCAGTGACTGGAGTTAAGACAGATTTTTGTTTCCTGTTATAATTTTATTAGAATTGAAGACCTAGATCGTTAAAGTGAAGAGACGTTGATCGGATGGTCCTTGTACGGTGCTTGCCTGTGTAGTTTTAGAAGTCATAAGCAAAAGTTTTTGCACCCCCCTACTCAAATATAGCCATGCTGAGCTTGGCCTGTTAGTGTCATAAAAATGTTGTTATAAAGCATAACCGTGTGTGTGTGTGTGTGTGTGTGTGTGTGTGTTCTGCAGTTGTATATATGTGATGATAACCGCGGCGCAAATGAGTACGACTTCAAGAAAGCTCTGGACCTGCTGCAGTACCTAGACGAGGTACCAGTTTAGATGTGGGAGGGGCCTACTTGCACCTGATGGGGGCACCAATGTGTACTTAATCAGTCTCATGATTCACATGGATCTAGTTTATCCTTTGGTGGTTTACAGCACCACCCGGTGGCCAAGTACTTTGTTGACCATAAAAAAGTAAATGGCACTCAAATGGCACCGTGGTCTAACACACTAGCCTGTCGACCCAGGGTCGAGTCCCGGCTGTGTCTGAAGGGAGTGGAGGTCCTGTGCCGTGATGGACCGGATCTCCCGGGTTTTACTGTGTGCAGGTGGAGGTACATTTTGGACGCATGAGGTCAAGACGCTGATTTAAGTTCTGCAACACTACAAAGAGTCATTAATCTTACCTTTGATGTGTCGTTTGAAACGATTTCAAAACTCTTTCATCCTATCATTGAGCCATAGATACTCTGAGACACACAGGCTTTAGAGAGAGTCTGTTAGCTCTGCCTCAGGGGCTTTAGATAAGATTTGAAGGAAGTTTGATTTCCTTAACTATCTAGTTTTGATTATTGAATAACTCTGTGAGATCTCTAAATTTGAACTTAACTGGTTTGAAGTCAGAATCCAGTTCATTTCAGACGTACCCTGAGACGGGGACATACAGTACAGGCCAAAAGTTTGGACACACCTTCTCATTCAATGCGTTTTCTTTATTTTCATGACTATTTACATTGTAGATTCTCACTGAAGGCA
>JAVSBU010000086.1:2535750-2552399 GCA_033118015.1 Loricariichthys derbyi | reverse complement strand
AAGGGTTTGTGTGTGTGTGTGTGTGTGTGTGTGTGTGTGTGTGTGTGTGTGTGTGTGTGTGTGTGTGTGTGTGTGTGACGAGCAGACGCTTTGCGAAGAGGATCTATGTTACGTTACCCTCAGAGGAGGTATGAACGTGTCTCTCCCTCATTAATAACGTTCATTCATTCATAAACACTCTAATCAATGCCCAGACTGCGTGTGTATTAAGGTATCAGGGTAAATGTGTGTTTCAGACTCGGCTGAAGCTGCTGAAGAATCTCCTAAATAAACATGGAAACCCACTGACGCAGAAGGAGCTGAGTCAACTGGCCAGGTCAGTGGGTAAGGGGTCACACATTGGACCACTGTGTGGATCTGAACGTCCACTTCGTCCTAGTGGAGGTCCATCTGTGCTGCAGGGTTCCATTGGTACCTCATTGAGTCCATGATGCCATGTGTCCTCATATTGTTTGTTAGCATAGAAATAGGGTCTGATAGTAGATCAGACTTAAACTATGGTAAAGATAACAAAGATTGGAATGAAGATCTATGGAAAAGAGGATTATGGTGATATAGTGTGTGTGTGTGTGTGTGTGTGTGTGTAGGATGACAGATGGTTACTCAGGCAGTGATTTGACCTCCCTGGCTAAAGATGCAGCACTTGGACCCATACGAGGTGAATTCATGCACTTTAAACTTCAGCGTTTGTGCTTAATGATATGCGTATTTTACACACACTGTCTGGGCAAAAAAAAGGTCACCACCTGTGGGGGCGGAGCTATGATCTGGGGTTACTGTAGTTCTAGGTCAGATCTCAGTTCAGTAACATTATGAGCCCAAAGAATGAGATCAGCTGATACCTGAATATACTGAACCATCAATGGATTTTTCTTCTCTGATATCACGGCCATATTCCAAGATGATCCAATACTAGGATTCATCAGACTCAAATTGTGAGAGTGTGGTTCAGGGAGCATGAGACATTATTTATACACATGGCTTGGTCACCAGAGTCCAGACCTGAACCCCATTGAGAATCTTTAGGATGTGCTGGAGTAGGCAGTGGGTCCAAATCTCCATCATCAATACAAGATCTTGAGTAAAAATTAATGAAACTCTGGATAGAAATAAATGTTGTGACATTGCAGAAGCTTGTGGAAATGATGATACAGAGAATGCTTACTAATCAAAGCCTGTGTGACCTTTTTTTTGGCCGGGCAGTGTATTTGCGTATATACACCAATGAGCCAAAGTGATATAACCAATCACAGAGGACTGTTATCTGGTTACAGTAGTACATGTTAAGCTCTATGATATATTAGATGGTAGGTGAACAGTAGGTTCTAATAATGGACGTGTTAGAAATGTTCTGGAGTAACAGCCTGATCCATTTAACATGGGACAAATTGGTATGGACAGATGACTGGGTCTGGTTCAGAATTGGTTTAAGAAACATGATCAGTTCAGAGTGTTGCTGTGGCCTCCAAATTCCGTAGTGCAGTTCAATGAAATGCCTGTGAGATATGCTGGAACATGTCCAATCCAGAGTGACTCGACCACACTTGAGGGTTCTGATGGTCTGATGTCTTGGTGCGAGAGTCAGAGCAGGGCTTTCAAATTGTTTTGGAGTAGCAGGGGGCATGCCAAAGTAGTAGACACGTTATCATAAGTTATGACTGACACCTAGTGGGAAATATATGAATTACACTACTTAAATTAAAAAGTAGACGGCACAGAGTGGTGGAGTAGGTGGAAAATGCGCCTGGCATCAGCATAATTTGAAAGCCCTGCTGAGCTCCGTTGATATCACACAGCAACCTGATGGTTATGATGATTAATCTTAGTCTTCTTTTGTGTCTAATATTGTGATTGGATGCTTACAGAACTGCGTCCAGAGCAGGTCAGGGACATGGCAGCAAACGAGGTACAGTACGTCCTGCTTCATTAACAAATGATATGTTTGTTTTTTTATTATTAGTTCATGTGATGCACGAGATTTACAGGCTATGGAAGAAAATTACGCTGAAGCTATCGATTCTTTAAATGTGATTTAAGGGTTTATGAGGGTTAGAACCTGTAATGGTAAAACTAATAATGCTATGGGCTTTATTAATGCTGTAATATTAATAATAATAATTTAATGCTAGGGCTGTCAGTGTGGTTCAAAATTAAATTTGGATGCTCGATCTGTTTTGCCTTTAAAATTCCAGTGGGTTTATTTTTTTAAATGTATATTTGTTGTAAGTTGTTACAGTAAGTGTAATGTAGCGAACGCTTGAATTTTTAAATCAGTTATTTCCTACAGCCACAAGGGGGCGCTTCAGCATTGTCAAACATTTAAATTTGCATTACTATTATTATTATCTCATATACAGTGCTGTTCTTGTGGGATAACTTCTTGTTTTAAAGTTACGTTTGAAGGGCATTTGGTTTTATTTTCCAGTTAGAAATATTACTGGTACTTGCTGAATTACAGTGGGGATACATTCAGACAAAACCATCATATGTTGAATTTATCAGGGCTTAAAATCATAAAATCAAAACATTTTACTGTACGCTACATAAAGGTACATAAATATAAATTCAGCAGCAATTCAGTACTCTGAATTTTTTAATTGGAATTTCCCCAGGAAAGTTGAGACTTATTGTACATATTACCCTTCTATTACTTTTACTGCTTTTTCTTCTTTGGGTTTTTCTGTTGCCTTGCGTCCATTATGTATATACACACATACTACTAATAATAATATTAATATAACAATAATCATAGGTTTGATTTTCACTTTCAAAACATTTCTTCAATAAAGTGTGTCATATTTATAAAATAAGCTTCACGTTAATGTTTTTGGCTGATTATCATCAGCTCTGGACTCAAGTTTAAGGCTTCATTTCTATCCGCACTCGATTTGGGACGTGGCCGTAAGTATAGCGAGTCATGTGACTGGGAAATGTAGTTAGAAAAAAGCTGCGGTGGCGCAATAATGGTTTTGTTTTTCACTTTCAATACATCATTCAATAAATTACATGATAAGCTTATAATAATATATAATATCATTATTTTAAGCTTTATGTTAAATATTTTGCCCACCTAGTGGTGGTCGTGTTTAAAACGTGTTCACTAAGCTTTCGCTAAGTGCTAAAATCTCTCCAGTGGTCTCACTGTGTGAAACAATGAGTGATGAGCGCTGGGAAATGTAGTGAGGAAAAGCTATGGTCGTGTTTCAACACGTAATGTAGAATGATCTATGAGACATATATACTTTTCCTCACTACATTTCCCAGCGCTCATCACTCCTACCATGATGCAGAAAGAAACATTATTTATATGTACTATTGAATTTCCATCATAAAGTTAAAATATAAGGCAGGCCATCGTAAAACAGGGGAGATAAAACTATTATTTCTTTTCACTTTGATTATGCAGTAATTCTGTAGATTAGAGATTACTGTGGATTCAAATAGGGATTTTCTGCCTTCAAATTTTTCTCATTGATTCCCTTCAGTTTTATTGAGGTCTAGCTGGAAGCTTTGTTTAGTTAGGACAACTCTCTCTTTGTCCGTCTGTCCCAGATGAGGAATATCAAGCTCTCGGATTTTACGGAATCTCTGAAGAAGATCAAGAAGAGCGTGAGTCCTGAAACACTGAACCAGTACTTACGCTGGAATTGGGAGTACGGGGACACCGCTGCCGTATGACCTCCCCTCCACCCAGACACTTATTTCTACACTCCTCCTCCTCGTCTGACCTCTGGACTGTGAACTGGAGATCTTTGGGATTTTATAAAAAGCGTAAATAAAGATAATTGTTGTTCTTCCACAGGAGCTGCAGTTTGCTCTTTAGAGAACGAGGTCTAAACTCTGTTCTGAATGAGAATGTGTTCCTCCAGAATTAACACTGATCTGTTTTGGGATTTGGAACAAGGCCATTTGATTGAAACGAGCCAATGGTGAGTGAACTGAGTAGAACAGGAACATAGGAGCATATCTGGAGTTTGGTATGATCTCCCGACGGCTGTGTTTGTTCAGGTTTATGGAGCTTTACAATTTCCTATGATTTAATTCCAAACTGATACTAAACAATACTAGGAAGGAACGTTGGGAGGACCAACACTCAAAAAAGGAACAAAACCTGAATGATACATGTAACAATTACACTGTTATCTAATTAACATGAAACAGAGAAGACAAATGTAGACTAATAAATATGAGATAATATTATGAAAAGTATAATAAAACATAATTATTATTAAAACTAGCATATAAGACGATGCTGCAAATAAAATACTTAAATAACACAATGTTCATCTCACATCATTTAATCTAGTAAATAGAATCACTCTATAGAGAAACACTGGAGTGAAGCTGAAGCTCATCTTGAAAGTAACACTTTTGCTTATTTGAATAATCCCGCCCCTCATCTGGGTAACTCCACCCACTGCTTAAGAAAGATACCCGATTTGAACCGGAAACCCGATTTGGACTACACATGCGCAGAGAATACAGAAGGCAACTTTTTACAATTAATTTAGCTCGTATACATTTATTATATATGTGTATATATAAATATATACTTTGCACGCAAAGTGCAAATCAAACCGAGTCCTGCCGTTCCCGCGACGCATCTGTCGTAAAAATCTTCTCGGAAATGACGACACCTTCACGCATGCGTAGTCCAAATCGGGTTTCCGGTTCAAATCGGGTAGTGATAAGCAGTGTTGGCGCTACAATGGACTAAAATCTGAAGGTGTGGCTAAACCGGTCTGAGGTACAATAACTTCTTAAGCCAAATAGCTTGTGAGGAGTTATGCTGTTTATTATTGTTATCCGAAGGTCTTATCTTTTTTTTTTATTTGTATTTTTCAGCCATTTGTTGACGCTTAACTTGTCCTGCAGTTTTAGAGATATCGACACGGGACAAATGTCGAAATGTGCAAAATTCTTAGGAGATGGTTGCTTGTATACAGATAAAAATTCGCATGTCGCATTCGCACGCTACGCGTGAAAACGTGAGAAAATTTTCCCATTGACTTAACATTACGGCCAACTTAAGACGCCCGTAACTCTGACAATTTTTGAGCTAGCAACATCAAATCCGGCAAGCATGGACCGTGGGGCATCCTGACCCAGCACTTGAAGTCGTGGCATGATCCGACACTCCAGTAACTTCTTACCACGTCCACAATTTCCGGCCCTCGGAAAACCGTTGAGCACAATGTTATTTGGCCCTTTTTTGATGCTCAATTTCGCCCGCAGTTTTCGAGCTATCAAGACTGGACAAATGCTAAGACATGCAGAATTCTCAGGAGAAGGCTGCATCTCTACAGATAAGCAATCGCATTTGTGCGCTATTCGTGAAAACGCGAGAAAAATTTCCCATTGACTTAACATTACGGCCAAATTCAGATGGCCATAACTTTCAGTTTTTGAGGTAGGAAAACGAAAATCGGCAGGCATGTACCGAGGAGCACCCTGACCCGGCACTTGAAGTCAAGGCGTGATCGGGCACTTTTGACCACGCCCACAATTTCCAGCCTTAGGAAACCCATTGAGCACAATGTTATTTGGCCGATTTTTGATGCTGAATTTCGCCCGCAGTTTTCGAGATATCGACACGAGACAAAGACTGAAACGTGCAGAATTCTTGGGACACTGTTTCTTGTACACAGCTAAGAATTCGCAAATCGCATTCGCACACTATGCGTGAAAACGCGCAAAAAATTTCCCATTGACTTCACATTACTGCCGCTCACCGATGGCTGTAACTCTGACACTTTGAGCTAGAAACCTGAAAATCGGCATGCATGGACCGGGGGGCACCCTGACCCGGCACTTGCATCGTGGCAATCACACTCGCTTTTTCTGCAGGAAATGCACCTCTCTAGTTATTTTTGTTATGTTTACTTTTTCATTGAAGTTATGTGCATACGAATCCTGAAAAGCGTCGATTCCATGCTTCATCAGGGCCTTTAGAACAGAAACAGAATCGCCTCACATTCAGGGTGTAAGAACTGAAGTGTTAGCTCCACAGATGTTTAAATTACCTTAATGAAACAAGTAATTAGGCTCATTTTATCGTTTAATGATTAAGGGAGCGATTTCGGACTCTGCTTATGAGCCGTGAATCACCGAGGAGGGAAAAATCCTCTGCCAAGCTGTTGATCCTTAACCTACAATTGCTTAGATTGTAAATTTCTCTGGACAAGGATGTCTGCTAAATGCTATAAATGTAAGAAGCCATACGGACTGGATGTTGTTTGTGACTTTTATTTTGTAACCAAACTTTCATAGCAGTCTTAATAATGCTGTGTGCAGAGGTTTTAGTCTAAATATTTGTAAAATCTCTGCAGAACTACAGATTGATGCTTGTTGGTTGTGTAATGTGCACTTCCAGACGCTTGGGGGCGCCATGAATTTACTCAGAGAGTGAGTTCAGGTGACAGCAGGTAAGATTCAGGTGATCCGTGAGCATCAGATAAACAAAGGTAAGTTTAATTGATTTGTTGGGTTCATTTAGAGGCATTAGATCAATTAGGTTTTCATTTGTAAATAGATTAGATTTAACTTTATTGTCATTGTGTAAAGTACAAAAAAGAGGAAAGGAAATGCAGTGGCATCTAATCAGAATGCAAAATTAGAGCTGATTTACATATAATAGAGTTAAAGTGACCATGATATTAACTTTTATATACAGGATGTGCAGTTTACACTATTATAACAAATATAATTAATGTACAACACCAGTCAAAAGTTTGGACCCATTTCAAATTCACTGGTTTTTCATTATTACTATACAGTGAATAGATCTATTGGATGAATGTTCTAATCCATATTACTCAACTAAGGAAAGAAAAACCCACAGTCCATCATTACTTTAAGAAATGAAGATCAGTCAATACCAAACATTTCAACCAACAAGTGCTCATCACCTCTGGGAACTCCCTCAGGACTGTTGTTCAACCATTAGAGGTGATTATTGGTGTTTGTACTCATGAAGCTGATTGAGAGAATGGAAGAGAGACTGAGATGGTTTGGACATGTCCAGAGGAGGACATGGGTAACTCCCTGTGGAGACCCCTGAAAAGGGAAAAACCCAAAGAAGATTTTATTTTTACATCATTTTACATCATTCATGAAGAGGTGACAGTACAGAATAATGTCGCTGCCTGACCACCAGGTAAAGCAGATACAGATACAAATCCTAGATCTTACTGAACATCATCTACATTGAAAGTCAAACCATCTCCTATCGGTTCCTGAGGTTATGCTTAGGGTTTAGGGATAGGTGTAGTATTGATTAATTACAGTAATCATTATTTCAATGTTCAGTCCTCACAATTATAGTGAAGAAAAGCCCTTGTGTGTGAGAGAGAGAGACAAACACACACTGATTAGCCAAGGGAGAGGGATTTAGCCTTTCTCTCTACTTACTCAAAAGTTGATAATAATACTGGGAGTTTGACCTAATAAATGTGGGTGTAAGGGTGGCACGGTGGTGCAGTGGTTAGTGCTACCGCCTCACAGCTCTGAGATCCCCGCTTCAATCCTGACCTGGGGCTTCACATGTGGAGTTTGCATGCCCTGCCCGTGTCTCTGTGGGTTTTCTCTGGTTTCCTCCCAAATTCCAAAGATGTGTGTTAGGTTAATTGGTGTTGGTCCAAAGTGCCCTTAGTGTGTGTGTGTGTGCCCTATGATGGCTTGGCGCCCTGTCTAGGGTTGTTCCTGACTTGTCACCATCCCAAATCCCACACTTTTACTGTTCGATGTTAGAAGTTTAGTTATAATAACAGTGTAGAATTGTTTACTTGTCCATCTCAGAAACCCTGGGTGAGTGAAAACTAGAGAAATTCAACTTCACTTCATCTATTTATTTACCAGTCTGTGTATCTTTTGTTTTACCCATTGTCTCAGGTCTATTGATTCATTTATCTATTCATCCTTATGTCCATCCAACTGTCCATGCATCCATTTATCTATCCATCTAGAAGTTCATCCATCCATCTGTCCATTCATTCATTCTTCTCTATATAGATTATTCCATATGTCTATCCAAGTATCTGCTCATTAACCCATCATTTTATCCATCCATCCATCCCTCCATCCAGCTTTCTCTTTCTCCATCCATCCATCCGTCAATCCAGCTTTCTCTTTCTCCATCCATCCGTCAATCCAGCTTTCTTTCTTCATCCATCCATCCGTCCATTCAGCTTTCTCTTTCTCCATCCATCCATCCATCCATCCATCCAGCTTTCTCCATCCATTCATCCGTCCATTCAGCTTTCTCCATCCATCCATCCATCCATCCATCCGTCCATCCAGCTTTCTCTTTCTCCATCCATCCAGCTTTCTCTTTCTCCATCCATCCATCCATCCATCCATCCAGCTTTCTCTTTCTCCATCCATCCATCCATCCATCCATCCATCCAGCTTTCTCCATCCATCCGTCCATTCAGCTTTCTCCATCCATCCATCCATCCGTCCGTCCATTCAGCTTTCTCTTTCTCCATCCATCCGTCCATTCAGCTTTCCCTTTCTCCATCCATCCGTCCATTCAGCTTTGTCCATCTTTCCGTCCATCCAGCTTTCTCTTTCTCCATCCATCCATCCATCCGTCCATCCAGCTTTCTCCATCCATCCGTCCATCCATCCAGCCATCCGTCCATTCAGCTTTGTCCATCTTTCCGTCCATCCAGCTTTCTCTTTCTCCATCCATCTGTCCATTCAGCTTTGTCCATCTTTCCGTCCATCCAGCTTTCTCTTTCTCCATCCATCCGTCCATCCAGCTTTCTCCATCCATCCATCCATCCATCCATCCATCCAGCTTTCTCTTTATCTGTCTATAAATCCATCCAGATATCTATCGATGTATCATCTGTGCAACCATCCATCCATTCAGCTTTCTATTCATCCGTCAGTCTGTCCGTCAGTCCATCCATCTCTTTATCTCTCTATCAATCCATCCAGAAATCTATTGATCATCCATCCATCCATCCAGCTTTCTATTTATCTCTCTATCAATCCATCCAGATATCTATCGATGTATCATCTGTCCATCCGTCCATCAATTCATCCAGTTATCTATTGATCCATCCATCCATCCATCCATCCATCCATCCATCCATCCATCTTTCTCTTTCTCTCTATCAGTTCCTCCAGTTATCTATCAGCTTCAACTGTCCATCCATCCAGCTTTCTCTTTATCCATCCATCCACCCATCCAGCTTTCTAGTTATCTCTCTATCAACCCATCCAGATATCTGTTTCAACTGTCCCTCCATTCAGCTGTCTCTTTATCTTTCTATCAATGCATCTAGATATCTATCGATGTATCATATGTCCATTCATCCATCCATCCGCCTTTCTAGTTATCCAACAATCCATCCAGATATCTATTGATGTATCCATCTGTCTGTCCATCCATCTACCTCCCTATTCGTCTGTCCTTCCATTCTGTCATCTGTCCATTTTTCAAACCGTCCATCTCTTTTAATTCATGTCCATCCATTCCTTTTGTGGTATCTCCATCCATCCACGTATCCATTAAATTATCAATCGAATACATCAAATTTATCCCTCCAGCTTTCATCCATCCACATAATCCACCCATCTTTCCCTCTCGCACTCTAATCCACCTCTCCATTTTCCTAATCCATCCATCCATTATTCCTCCGTCTATTAACTCATTCTCTCTTTAGCTGGCTTCATCCTATTAGTCCATAATTTATTATACATTTCATCACTGTTTAATTTACAGGTAATTAATGGTTAAAGAATCAAGCTTGCATATCACTAACTATTTACCTTTTAAAGGAATCACATGATATGAATTGTTTCTCCAGTCTCCATGGTATCTGTTTACTGGATCTTTAAAGTCTTACAATGTCAGAACTGCAGATAAAAGACCAAACAGTCAGGGTGGTGTAACTTTATTTATTCAGAGAGAAACGCAGGCCGTCTTCCTAACAGCAACCCTGTTCACATTACAGAGGGGTGTGTGTGTGTGTGTGTGTGTTAGATGGTAGTGATACACATCTGATCCAGCTCAGTGATTATAATCATCGTTACATCATTGTACAGTGTGTGTATGAACAAAAGGTCTCAGTGGTCGAGGATGCGCAGGTTTCCAGAGACGATCTTGTTCTCCAGCATGGCTCCAGCCGGAATGTCGATCCGGTCTCCGTGATTAGCGATGATGATCACTGTTCCCTGATTCACACAGAGAGAGAGAAAACAGAGGGGTGAATAAAATCTTGAACCTTCAGCCTTACACCACAGGATGTTTGCTTTCTCAGTATTAGCCCAGGAGTACAGTACAGCTACGACTCACGTAGGGTACATAAACAAGGCGTAGGTTCATTTTGAGAAGGGGATAAAGGAGTTATATCGTTCAATTTTTAGGGGAGTCCAAATTTTGATTTTAAGATAAGCATTTAAGTAGACAGAAAACTTGAGTAAATTTTCATCTTGGATGCTCAGTACAGTAGAACAGAGCAGAATGGTGCAGGTCAGGCACCAGTAATAAACCTGAATAATTCTGCTTAGGATAAAATGATATCCCAGTATGGCTAGCACCTGCAATTAAACATTTTAAAAATAATTTATTATTAGTTTGGCTTAAAACTACTCAAGCTTGTTAACAGTCCAGGATCAGATACTTTTAAATAGAGGATTAGGAATTCCGTTGGGTAAAACCTGGACTGGATTATTACAAAAAACATATCAGATTTCCAGTTCAATAAAACCTGAAGTTGATTCTTTTAAAAAAATGTGGATTGGGATTCCAGTTGGGTAAAACCTGGAGAAGATTGTTTTTAAAAAGATTATTTTAAAAAGCGGATTGGGATTCCAGTTGGGTAAAACATGGAGATGATTCTTTTAAAAAAAGCGGATTGGGATTCCAGTTGGGTAAAACATGGAGATGATCTTTTAAAAAAGCGGATTGTATTCCAGTTGGGTAAAACATGGAGATGTTTTACCCAACAGGAATACAATCCGCTTTTCTTTTAAAAAAGCGGATTGGATTCCAGTTGGGTAAAACTTGGAGATGATTCTTTTAAAAAAGCGGATTGGGATTCCAGTTGGGTAAAACCTGGACTGGATTCTATAAAAAGTAAATTGGGAGTTTTTTTTTTTTTATGTGGCCTGGATGCTTTTAATAAAGTAGAATTTGGTTGTATAAAACATGGAATGTTACAGAATGTTCCTAGACTGTTAACCAGTACAGTGGAACCTCTAACTACGAACGCCCATACTTGTGAACTTTTCGAGAAACGAACTGGATGTTTGACATTTTTTCTTGCTCCTACCAACAAAACAATTTCGACGAACAAACCCGAGCACGAGGCTGGAAAATTTCCACAGCCGAGCATTGCTATTACGCTATATACGGTACATACGCCGCTATTACGCGCTATATATGGTGTTCTCTCCCACCACCCGTCGTTCAACCGGCTACTCCTCCAGTAAGTTGTCACGTCTTTCAAGGTAAAACTTTTTTAAATTTATTTTTTAATTAGTTTAAATAGTTTCAACCAACGAACTTTTCGACTAACGAACCAGGTCGCGGCGGAATGGATTAAGTTCTTAAATCGAGTCTCCCCTGTATTAGTAATGTCAATTTTAATAAGCTTTAGTTAAAGTATTTGCACCCCATGAAAGCTATTATCCCTCTCACACCTCCATCAATTATTCATTTGCTTTCCTCCTCCCAATCATCCACACTTCATCCAATCATAACTACATCCTCTGAATCATGCTTCACCCCCTAATCTGTCCATGCACCATCTTCTTATGACCCACCCATACATTATGTTCTCAATCATTCCTCCATATAATCCATAATCAATTTATCTTCCTTAATTAAAGCACCAGTGCCTTTATTAACCTACAACCAACAAATAATATTCTAGTTACCTTCAGGGTGACCTGCTTCCCAAATGTGACGTCTCCAGAGACGGTCAGGTGATCGAGTTCCAGCATGTCTGGGATGCTCTCAAACCTCCTCAGGAAGTCCTGTACCTGCACCACACATGTTATACACACATACGTGAATTACACCCAGTCTAACAGTTATTCATTAAACAGCCTTTATTACACCACATGAACAACACAGGTGTTCCTGCTTCAAAGTAATAAGTAATAACAAAAAAATAATGAGGAGCATTTATGATGATGGTGAAAGCTTTCAAAACTTAACATCCTATTATCACTATCACTATCAGAAACCAGTGAGGGATCTGAGAACAATCAGTTTTTCCCAACATGCAATTTCAAATAAAATTTGTGTATGTAGGTAATATCACTGACTTAAAACCTGTGTTAACTGCTCTCATATCCCCTTACTTTCACAAATATAAGCTTTTACTTGTAAAAAAAAAACAACATACTAACTCAATTTTGAAATCAGTCTGGTTTGTTTAAGCACGACAGAACCTTGAACTTTTCAATGTTTGTGTTTTTATGGTGCAATATGTACACAGCCTGTTTGGGATTAGAAGCTCAAAGGGTAAATGAGCAGGATGCACAATATTACATATGTATGTTACATCTCGGTCGAAGAGGTAAAAGGGGGGAAAAGAGAGAAAATAGCTTACAATACACGTGAGCATGTACAGCTCCCGAGGGCAGTGCTCCCGACGGCAAGGCTCCCGAGGGCAAGGCTTCCGAGGGCAAGGCTCCTGAGGGCAAGGTTCCCGAGGGCAGGGCTCCCGAGGGCAGGGGTCCCGACGGCAAGGCTCCCGAGGGCAAGGCTCCCGACGGCAAGGCTCCCGAGGGCAATGCTTCCGAGGGCAAGGTTCCCGAGGGCAGGGGTCCCGAGGGCAGGGGTCCCGAGGGCAGGGGTCCCGAGAGCAAGGCTCCCGAGGGCAGGACTACCGAGGGCAAGGCTCCCGAGGGCAAGGCTACCGAGGGCAGGGCTCCCGAGGGCAGGGCTACCGAGGGCAAGGCTCCCGAGGGCAGGGCTCCCGAGGGCAAGTCTCCCGAGGGCAAGGCTCACGAGGGCAGGGCTATCGAGGGCAAGGCTCCCGAGGGCAGGGCTCCCGAGGGCAGGGCTCCCGAGGGCAAGGCTCCCGAGGGCAAGGCTCACGAGGGCAGGGCTATCGAGGGCAAGGCTACCGAGGGCAAGGCTCACGAGGGCAAGGCTCCCGAGGGGAGGAGTCAGTAACCAGAAACAAGTATAAACGCAATACAGGACAGCACAATTTCACGTCCATCTGATCAACATCTGTACACTTAAACAACTGAGGTGGCAAAATTATAATAAACTATATTAGGAAATAAAAATCTTTGTTTTGACCTCAAAAGCCAATGTACACTGTGGATCCAAGAGCAGAGGCAGGAGTTAAAGAGCAGAAATCCATTATTTGTGTGTTTATGTGTAATTACCTTACAGATTAAGCTCGTTAGCTCACATTTGAACTAGAGACTTTTGTAACATGGTTGATGTGTTTAGAGACATTTTTGTGTAAGTTACTCGTGTATGTGTGGATGATTTTCCTCTAATTATTTGTACAAAGCAGTAAATGCTGTGTGTAAGCATGTGTACCTGTCCTATTGTAAGTGCTTTCTTTGTCCCCCAGCCACTACCTGTATACCCTCTATAACATATAACTACATACACACACACATATATATATATATATAAAAAACATAACCGGGCCACATTCAGTAAGAGTTTCTGGTTCATCTGTCTGGTCTTCCATGTTGTTCGTAATACAGAATGTGTTATGTTTCACAGAACATAATGCAGTACCCGCTAGCTGCATGAGGTTTACCTTAGTGAAGGAGCTTCCCAGTTTGACATGGGGTGTGGTGGGGAACTCCCTCTTCTCGCTCATGGTTAGAGATCCTGCGTCCAAGCTGTACAGGTTGGACATGACTAGCAGGAGGTCGGACGTGGTCTTCACAGGCAGGAAGCGACTGCGCGGGACGTTGATGCCCAGCGCGTTGTCGAAGCTCTTGATGGCAGCACCGACGGCCGTCTCCAGCTGGATCACGTTCAGGCCACCATCCAAAGTCTGGAGAGGTCGAATCCACACCATACTGTTAGTAATGAGATACTAACACCAGCATGACCACAGTAAGGACATTAAAAATAAAAATTAATTTAAAGCCTATATGTAGGTGGTTTGGAGGGTGGTGCCAGCTGCTGAAAATGACCTGGGTTCAAACCCAGGTGTAGTATATATGTGGGACTATAGTGGCCTAGCGGTTAAGGTGTTGCACTATGGACCAGGGTTCAAATCCCACCTCTGCCAAGCTGCCACTGTTGGGTCCTTAAGCAAGAACCTTAACCTAAAATTGCTTGTATTGTAAGACTGTATAAACTGTAAGTCACTCTGGATAAGGACGTCTGCAAAATGCTATAAATGTAAATATATATATACAAAGTGAAGGTCGACTGGGGCATTTTTCCTTACCTTGGGGTTGACGATGATCTCCAGGTCCATAGCGTTCTGCTCGTGCAGCCTCTTGATGGCAGGAAGGCTGATCCACAGGTTGTTGGTGTTGAAGATCTTGAACTTGGTGACGGATTTGAACTCATCAACATGCGCTTTGGGTACCTGGGCAATCTCGAGCAGTCGTAGCTTGTTGTCGTACTGAATCAGAGTCCCACCCTGTGTGACGTGCAAAACAGATTTGTATATCACAAATTTATTATACCATCATATATTGGCCAGTGATGGCACATTAAAGCTACTGGACTATTAACCAGAATGTTGAGGGTTCCAGTCTCAGGACTGCCAAGCTGCCTTGAAAAATACATTAAACCTCAACTGCTTGGACTTGATCTTGTATTATATAGTTATATTATACAGGCCAAATAATTCACTGATTGGATTTAATAAGAGGCTTAGATTGTATTTCATGAAAAACAGTGTTCAGAAGACATGTCCTGTGGTCATGTAAAAATTTTGGTGTGTTTCAGAAGGGTCAAGTTACTAGCCTGCGTCAAAGTAAAAAAAACATAGGAGACGTTGAAATTTCTGGAATTGGGTTAAGAATGGTTCATATAATGAGAGTCTGTATAGTTTGGGGTTCAGATAATGAGTTGCAGTTAAATCGCCTTATACAGGGAATTCAGATAACGAGAGGCTATACAGCAGGCTTTGAGTTCAGATAATGAGTTAAATCGCCTTATACAGGGAATTCAGATTACAAGAGTCTGTACAGCAGGCTTTGGGTTCAGATAATGAGTTAAATCGCCTTATACAGGGAATTCAGATAACAAGAGTCTGTACAGCAGGCTTTGGGTTCAGATAATGAGTTAAATCGCCTTATACAGGGAATTCAGATAATGAGAGTCCATAAAGCAGGGTTCAGATATGGGATTCAGACAATAACTTACAGTAAAGTCATCTTATACATGGAATTCAGATAACGAGAGTCCGTATCAGCAAGATTCGGGTTTGGGGTTAAGATAATGAGTTAAAGTTAAATCACCTTATACAGGGAATTCAGATAGTGAGAGTCCGTACAGGAGGGTTCCACTCTGTTATGTTTGTTCCCTGCTGAGTTTTAGAAATCAGTAGCACTTGTAATTCGGCTCGGGACCCAAATGTTTGCCCAGACCGTATCTGTACTCGGACCTCTCACCTTGACGTCGGCGCGGGTTTTGTCGGTGACCTCCATGATGAATTCACAGCGCCGGTCGGTGGGCTGGTTCATCAGGTGGTTGAGGATGTGCAGGTCGACTGTTGCTCCCAGGTTATCGATGTTAGAGACGAAGATGTACTCCTTCCCCTCAGAGATCAGTTGATCCAGCAAACCTGAATTATAGAAGCTGGTGTAGATATCGCCATGACCCGGGGGGTACCAGGCCTCCGAGTTGTCCCCCGTCAGACCCATGCTGGTTGCCACCGGCAACAACGACTCCTTATTTACCCTGGGATATCTTTGTAGGGAGAGAGGAGAAAATCACAATGTGATAATGAGGGAAAAAAACAAAGTAAAAGAAAAGACATCGACGGAGTTGGTGTTAAAGATATTTATGTAGAAAAAAATATATATATAGCGAAAAAAAAAAAAATATGTATGAAAAAAGGATGGAAAATGTTTTTAATAGAACAAGAAGGGAAAGACAAAACAAGTAAAAGACTGAGATGAGAAAAATTCAAATAAGAAAAGGCACAAAGGAGAAACACAGTTAAAGATATGAAAAGTAAAAGAAGTTAGAATAAAGAAAAATATACAAAAAAGAAAAAACATGAAAGGAAAAAGACGGTAATACAGAAACAAAAATTTACTTATAAGGAAAAAATCCTTATAAAATACATGTACAAATGCAGACAGCAGAAAGTAATAAGGAAAATAAAAATAGGAATAAAAATGTAAAGTTAGGAAAGGAAAAAGAAGGAAGAAGGAAGAAATAAATAATAGTGAAAATATTATGAAATATTCAAAAAGGACAGCAAAGAAAATGAGAAAAGTATGAAAGAAAAAAGTTCAACAACAGATACGAGGAAAAAAGGCCAGATCACATTATAAAGAAGAATTATACAAAGAAGATTAGAAAAAAAAAACCACGAAAAAAACATTTAAGGTTAAACTCATGAATTTAAATGAAGGAAAAAAAAGAAAAACTCAACTTTAGTAAATGTAACCGTTTACTGTTCAGGGTTTTGTGTGTGTGTGTGTGTGTGTGTGTGTGTGTGTGTGTGTGTGTGTGTGTG
>JAVSBU010000086.1:2435585-2448166 GCA_033118015.1 Loricariichthys derbyi | reverse complement strand
CATATTTTCCTGACCTTCCTAAATGCTTAACTGGGATTTTTGCAGGTAAAACCGAAAAAGGCTTATCTCGGTTAACTTGGCCGCAACCGTGTATGTGTGAATGAGGCACAACCCACAGTTGTTTGGACCGTAAAGAAGTATCAATTGCAGGTTGCTGAATAAGGGTTTATGTACTTCAGCACAGCGGCCACTAGGGGGCGCTTCTTCAACAGAGCCAGTTGTTTGGTTAAAACATCAGCTTGCATTCGTCAAGTGTGCTGTTATGCTCGTAAGAGTTAAATAAGATCTGATCTCACCTGGTTTTAATGAAAACTGGTATCTGTCGTATCTGTTTGTGTGGTTTCTCACAGAGATGCACTGAGCGATCTGGCCATTCATTTCCTGAACAAGATGAAGATCATGGTGGTGAAAGACATTGAGCGGGACGAGATCGAGTTCATCTGTAAGGTGGGACTTTTTGTCTGCACAAAAGCATTCTTAGGCTGCGTTCACACCGCAGGTAAAAGGGGCCCAATTTGGATATTTTTCTCATGTTTAATGTGGATTAATTTCTTTCCTAGTGCTGTGAACAACAGGAAACATTCAGATCTGATGAACATTTGATTTGGGGTTACACAGTAAATTAAATTCCAACTGTAAATTGAGTATCGTAACATTAATTACTTGATTTTTTTATTTCTTATATTATTCCTAAAGCAGCCACATTTTTAAACATATACATAAATCTGAGTAAAAATTATTTTCCTTCTTTAACTTCTGTTGTTTCCTCTCTTCCCTTGGACCACCGAGCCATTTTACTTGGTTATAAAAGGTTCGGTTTTGGAACGATAGTAATTAAAACATAATTTATTAATAACTGCATTATGCTTGAGTCAAAGATTAAAGTTGATGTCATAGATCCCTTAAATAAAAACACTACATTTTCAACGCTAAAAGAAAAAAAAGTTGTTTCAGCGGGTCTGTGAGACACTGAAACAATGCTCCTGTCTTTTTTTTTTTTTTTTAATTCAAATATAAAGAAATTACCCAGTATTAGTGTGAGCAGCAAATGAGGTAGTCTTTTTAGAACTTTTCAGAAGACTTTTTATAATAAATAAAAAAAATGGACACGCCTGGTCTATAGTTTTAAAGAGAAAAAATTGCAACTGAATCTTTTTTGTCCTGTTCGGTGTGTAATTGTTTTAAATTTTGGGGAGAAAAGAGACTTTCTGAAACTTTGAATCTTTTGAACCTATCGGTTTTAAAAAGTGTATTGTAACATTCATAACTCTGCAGTTTAGCGACATCTGCTGGCCAGATTTGTGTAACTGGCTCTGGAAACCTAAATTCCATAAACGACCATTTGAATGTTCTTTGTAACATTAATTTAAAGGAATATTCGCTCTTATCCTTGTACTTTTTAGTTGGTACAGATTAATATGGGTTTTAGGGAACAACCTAAAAGTAATTAGTAATAAAATTATTCCAGTAAGTAAAGTTACATTTTTAAAGAACTGGATATTTTTAAGAAATTTCCCACCTGCCAGTACAGATTAGTGTTTTGGTTCAGAAATCTTAAAGAAAGTTACTCTTACTTTTAAACCTCGCCTGTTTCGTTCCTTTTTTTAGTCTTGATCCTCTCAAGGTTTCTTCGTAATAATGTTTAGGGGGTTTTTCCTTTCCACTGTCGCCCTAGGCTTGCTCAGTTTGGGATTGCTCTTATAAATTAAAAGATAATCTAATATTGTAACTCTGCTTTGATACAATGTTGCACTGTAAAAAGCACTAAAGAAATGAATCTGATTTGACTTGTAGAGTCACCAACAAGCTATCCAATAGTAAGCCACTAAACTTTAATATGAACGCAGCTTTTATTCCACAGGAATAATATTTACCGTGCTCTTAACTCTTATTTGGTTACAGACCATTGGCACCAAGCCCATTGCCCACATCGACCAATTCACTCCAGAGATGTTGGGTTCGGCCGAGCTGGCTGAGGAGGTGAGCCTGGATGGCTCGGGCAAACTGGTCAAGGTGAGAGGCGCCGATCCGAGCGCAGCGGTAATCCCACTCTAGATTCTGATCTGACGTCGTTCCTTTCGCTCACTGCCTTTTCACGTTTCTCTCACAGATCACCGGTTGCACCCATCCCGTTAAGACGGTGAGCATCGTGGTCCGTGGCTCCAACAAGCTGGTGATCGAGGAGGCCGAGCGCTCCATCCACGATGCTCTCTGTGTCATCCGCTGCCTCGTCAAAAAGAGGTGACGACAAGGGCACTCAGCAAACAAAGCAAATCCTTTATATTCAGGATGCGATTTCATATTTTTCAGAACTGTAGACACCTCTATATTAAGCTGTAGCTGCTCCTGACGTCCGTCTTATTTCTGTTTTCCTAACTATGTGATTATTTCCGTAGCCTTTATTAACTACAGAATAATAAACGTTCAGCATCCAAAACTAATTACAGGTCATGTGGTACAGATATAACTGAGCCCTCTAGCGGAGCAGCTATGCAATTACAACTAGAGGTGCTTAAATTTCTTCATGAAAGTGAGTGTGATTGCCTATTGCAATAAAACTAATAAACACTCATACTATAACCTTCCTCATTCGTAAAAGATAATCTGCTGTCTTTCCAAATCATCTTTCCATTTCCAAATTAAACAGTTTGTCCTCTGAAAACCTGCGTTTGATTAATTTAGTCGTCCTGTTTACATTAAGTACGGGTCACTACGCTTTCCCTCCGTCAGATCCTAAAACAGCATGGACATCATGATGGGACCTTAATTATATTAATTTCTAACAAATTCTCAGACCTGTTCTTACACTGAATCACACTAAACTTTAACCCCCTCTCCTCTCCCCGGTCTGTGCAGGGCTCTGATCGCGGGCGGTGGTGCCCCAGAGATCGAACTGGCCCTGCGTCTGGCCGAGTACAGCCGCTCCCTGGGTGGAATGGAGGCGTACTGTGTGCGTGCCTATGCCGACGCGCTGGAGGTCATCCCCTCCACGCTGGCCGAGAACGCCGGCCTCAACCCCATCTCCACTGTAACCGAGCTCCGCAACAGGCACGCTCAGGGCGAGAGCACAGCCGGCATCAACGTCCGCAAGGTGAGCGTCGGGGTTCAGATCGTGTGGAGTCTGATAGAGACTGAGGTCGTGACTGAGTCGTGACTCTTAACTGTCTTTCTCAGGGTGGAATCTCCAACATCTTAGAGGAACTGGTGGTTCAGCCGCTTTTGGTCTCCGTCAGCGCCCTCACCCTCGCCACGGAAACAGTGCGCAGCATCCTCAAGATCGACGACGTCGTAAGTGTCTTTGTAGAGTGGGGTTCAGTTTGGGATGGTGCCTTTTTTATTCTTCTTTCATTTATTACGTCGTAATTGAAGAGGAGAACAGCTTAAGATGGCAGGAAGTAATTTTTTATTTATTTATTTTTTTAAATCAATAAACTCATGATAGAGTGGAACAGCTTAAGGTGGCAGGAAGTAATTTTTTATTTATTTATTTTTTTTATCAATAAACTCGTGAAGGGTGGAACAGCTTAAGGTGGCAGGAACTATTTTTTTTAATTTATTATTATTTTTTTTTAATCAATAAACTCGTGATTGAAGAGTGGAACAGTTTTAAGGTGACAGGAACTTAAACTTGCATTTTATTATTAGGTTAAGTTAGTGATGGTGCCTTTTTTATTTATTTATTTATTTATTTATTTATTTATTTTATTAATAATCTCACGATTGAAAAGTGTAATAGTTTAAATTTGCAGGAAATGAAACTTTTAAGGCGGTAGGAATCTCAGGCTCCTGCAGATGGCGTCGCACCAGGATGATCAGACTAAAATCCTGCAGGTTGTTAGCTGGGATTCGTAGATTGAGAAGAGGTGGTACGGTGCAGTAAATGTCTCATTCAATGTGTGGAAAATCGGTTGCAAAGCAAGTGTTAATATTTGAAGCATTTGAATTTGCGGATATTTCAAAGTGTAAGATCATGAAGCTCTAAAAAAAATTCCAGTCTACAGGGAATTCCCATCAGAATTGTCCATGAGAGAAATTAGACGGTAAGTACATGTCAGTACAGTGAAGTAATGAATGTACGTTGTTCTTTCTCCGCAGGTCAACACACGATAAGGCGCGTGTGAAGACGCACTCCTGTTGTAGCACTAAGCTGAAGGACAACTGTTCGAGCGCTGTCTGTAGATGTTACCTTGTGTAATTTAATAAAAACCTGGTTTCTTGGACACAGCATTGTTTCTGTCCCCTTGTTTTTATTTTACGTGCGCACTGCTGATTGACTCCAAGCATTAAAATTATAAGGATGTATAGGCTGACAGATTTCGACAAATCCATCCTATGCTGACTTGATCGTAAATCGAGGAGTTTATTTTAATAAATGCTGTATCTATGTCAGCGTGTATATTTTGCTGATGTAGCATGAAAATCACACAGAAACTATAAAGCCACCAAAAGAATGGTTATTAGTGTGGTGTTTGTCCACCTTTGGTTCTTCAACAGTACCAAAGTCTTCTGAGAAGCCTTATAATTAGGTTTTGGATGGGACTGGTGTTTGATTATAAACCCTAGCTCACATTAGGCATCCCAGTTTATCTCTGAGATCAGTTAACTCTAACAAAAAATGTGGTTAATCTAATAAAGTTATTTCTTTATGGAGTTTGTTATAGGAGGGGAGAGTAAAACGAACTGAATTTTGAAAAATGTAGTTTTTCTAATGCTATCAAACCATAACCAGCCATTTATGTAACAGCAACTCAGTGCATTTAGAAATTATTAAGACAAGCTGTTGAAGTTTATACCCACTGTCCCTCCTCTGGACATGTCCAAACCATCTCAGTCTGTCTTCTCTAACTTTATCTCCTGGTTGTTTAACCTGTGCTGTACCTCTGATGATCTCATTCCTAACTTTATCCATCAGGGACAGTGGGAATATTGGTAGAAGGATGTTAGAAATGCAGAAAAAATATGAAACAAACGTGAAAAAAAGCCTTAAATCTTATTAAAGCAGCTTAATCTCATTATTTCTCATCACTTATTTTGGCTGTATCCTAAATGGCCGCTTCTTTAATCGATAGCGCACTACACACAGGATCGAGGCTATTATTTCGTACCCTACGTAGCCTCCCTATGTAGGAAGTACATCCGTATATGGAATTGAACCGATGGCTTCCCGACGCGATGCCGTTTCCAAGGTTACCTCTGACAGGATTAAGCGGTTTGTTGCTATGAGTAGTGTTGATGTTTAAGTTTTGTTGTTGATTAAGTATAATTATGGCGAATTCTCATCGTGCTAACGTGCTGGTGACTTCGTGCTTAAAAACCCCGGTGGATCCACAAACTAAGACCCCGGTGGCTTTGTATGAGAGAGAGCGGAGTGTTAATGCTAACAGACATGATGAGAAACAGGTATGCTAAGTTATTGCTAGCATGATAGTTTGGAGCATTTAAACCTGTAATAGGATTTAATTATAATAAAATAGTAATGATATGAATAGAACACGTTTGTGAGCACACGTATAAATGTATTAAATATTGTAAATGTATAAATTTAAATGTATTTTATTTGAATTTTATATGATAGACCAACAAAAAGTATCAAGTATATATATACTTGATACTTTTTGTTGGTCTATCATTTTCTTTTCACTTCATGTGAAGTGAAAAGAAAATGATAAATGCTTTTAAAAGTTTTGATTGGATAAAAATCTGGAAAGTGTGGTGTGCATTTATATTCAGCCCCCCAATTGTAAACCATTCCATTGTAGCTCTGGCTGTATGTTTATGGTCGTTGGCCTGCTGGAAGCTAAACCTCTGCCCCAGTCTCAAGTCTTTTGCAGCCTCTAGCAGGTTTTCCTCCAGGATTGTCCTGTATTTATGTCCATCCATCTTCTCATCAACTCTGACTAGCTTCCCTCTCCCTGCTGAAGAAACGCATCCCCATAGCATGATACCTCCACTACCATGTTTCACAGTGGGGATCGTAAGGTGCAGTGTTTAGTTTTCTGTCAAGTCAAATTTATTTGTATGAGGCTTTTTACAATGTAGCACTGTCTCAAATCAGTTTTACAACTTTATGTTATTCCCAATTCCCAAGGAAAAACTCCCTAATGTTAATAGGAAGAAACCTTGGGAGGGCCAAGACTCAAAAAGGGGCCCATCCTCCTTGGGCTTAAAGGTATATGTAATAACCATTAGGTCCACAGAAATACCTTAAACAAACACACCTATGTGTTTTGCATTTAGGCCAACTTCTTACGGCTTGCTTTCTTCTTGCCACTTTTCTGTAATGGCCATATTTGTGGAGTACATGACTAATAGTTATCCTGTACACAGATCCTCCCACCTGAGCTGTGGATCTCTGCAGCTCCTCTAGAGTGACCATGGGCCACTTGGCTGCTTCTCTATTTAATGTCTCCTTGCATGGGCTGTCAGTTTAGGTGGACCGCCATGTCTTGGTAGGTTTGTGGTTGTGCCATACGTCTTCCATATTCAGATGATGGATTGAACAGGGCTTTGTGAGATGTTCATAGCTTGGAATATTTTCATAACTTTATCCCTGACCTGTCTGGTGTGTATCTTTGTTTTCATGATGCTGTTTGATTACTAATGCTCTCTAACAAACCTATGAGGCCTTCACAGAACAGCTGTAGTTATAATGAGAACAAAGTTACACACAGATGAGCTCTTTATTAACTAGGTGAGTTCTGAATGGGTGTAATGTGAAAAAATGTGGAAAATTTTGAGGGGTATGAATACTTTTGCAAGCCGCGGTAAGCCTAATATCTTTTGTTTTGCTTTAAACTCTTTTTTCTTGACGAAAACCTGAAAATGACACATAGACTTCAGTCTATTGTGCCGAGTGAGGTGAAGGACACAGACCATCTGTTGCACTTCAGATAATGAGCTTACAGTGCCTGAGCACTCACTCATTTTATGCTCCAGGTGGATCCTACACACCATCGAGCTGATGACACTGCCCTTATTACCACACTAAAACAAACTGTAATTTGCTATAGTACTTGTATAGTACTTATGTGTGTGGTACTCATGTGGCAATTCGCTAGCCGTCTGCTATGGTGGCCTGGGTCTGAGCTCCGTCTGCCTTCCTACAGGGTTGGGAATCACACAGACACAATTGGCTGGACAGACTACTGTTGTCCCTGGGTAATGAACTGGGTGATGGGCTGACAGCTCATTCAGCATGTGTACCTGTTTGACCTGTGAGTTCCCCAAATCCTTCAGTGACCCTGACTGGGATAAACGAGGTTGAAAAAAAATATAAAGGCAAGACATATTGGGGTAAAGTTACACAGAAAGTGTATCATGGGCATTAAAGGTGCTATATATTTAGCTACAGCACTAAAAGTATGGAGGTATTTAATATTCCAGAATGAGGTAGAAATAATGGATAGTGTCACCGTTATCTGAACATTCATTATCCGAGCCATTTCCAGGACCAAGGTATGTTGGGATAAAGGGTTTTGACTGTATTTATTTGAGCAGATGTGAATCAAACCTCAGATCTGCTCCCTTATTCATAGAAGGAGTACGACTCGGACTCGGACCTGGGAGCCGATGACATTCAGGCCAAAGGCATCACCCCTTTACCGCTCGACCTGGGTGAGTTCCACTTCTCCAACGTGGAATACTACCACAAACTGGAGCAGCTGAAGAGCATGTACCTTCAAACCATGGCTGAACTCGACCTCCTGTACCATAAGAAACTCGACCTGAAGGATGTCACAGCCCTGAGCAGCTCGGACAGAGCCGGTTGGTAAGTACATGAAAATATATACAGAAAAATGAAATCTTCATTTGCATTCCATTTTTCATGTCATTAGTGCCACCATATCTAGAAAAAAGCTTGGTAACATTAAAACTAGAAAATATAATGGACATAATTAACATTTTGCATGGGGGGCATTTTTGCCTAACAGTGACACACGTTCTTCACCCAAAATGTTTTTTTTCAACTTTACAGCATGAAACTATGGCCTGCAGGTCAGGATTTGGGCACCCCTGGTACATACTGTGATATTAATTAATTAATTAATTAATTAATTAATTAATGTTATTATATGTGAGTTTAAAAAAGCTAAATATTGATATGTTCTCTTATTTTTGGCGATAAATCTTATGGGGTAAATAATAAGTACCAGAATACATCATTCCTATATTTTATAAGTCTGTCTTATAATATTTATATTGTTTCTGTTTATTTAAATTACTGCTGTGAGATACATTTTGCAATAATAATTCTTCTCTATGAAGAACTAAAGATATTTTCACTTTCAGATTTTTCTCAGGCCCTCACTCTATCTATAGTAAATTAGTGTTCTGTTAAAATGCAGCATTAAAATATCCTGAAGCACAAGTGGAACTTTTGTTGTTTTTATTTTTCTTTTTAATTTTGAATGCTGTTTTTGTTTGCTGATTGTTGCTAGTGTGCAGTGGGATGGCCCAGATCTGCTGACTGAAAAAGAACTGAAGAAGGTTCACTCTGTCTTAGACCTGGAGAATGAGAAATTAATTGATAGCAATGAACACATCAAGAACATGTGGAAGGACTTTACTGTGGACAAAACGTTGTCACAGCTCCAACCTGATGACTGTCAGATTCTGAAGAAAGCAAACTCACAAGTTCAAAGGCCAAAAAAAGGAAGGCAATCACAAGAAGCAGGCTGGAGACCACAAGTGACGGTGCCCAAACCCTTCCAGATGACCATCAGAGAAGCTGAAATCAAGCACAAAGGAATCAGATCTCGGGCTGAGATCGAGCGAGAGAACGAGGAGCTACGTAAGCAGCTGGAGGAGCTAACGGAGTGTCAGCGCAAGTTCCGTGCCAATCCGGTTCCTGCACATGTGCACCTCCCTTTGTATGAGGAGCTGCAGGAGCAGGACGAGCAGCGCAGGCGCCAGACACGGCAACAGATCACGCCAAGACCCTTTAGCTTTCTGGAGAGGGAGCAAGCCAAGAAGGAGCAAAAGGAGACACTGCTGCAGGAGGAGCAAGTGAGGTGCCCGTTCCGTGCCAAGCCTGTTCCTCGTGCAGTGAAGGAAGCAGCGTTGGGTGAACGGCAAAAGGAAGAGCAGCTGTACCGAGAGATTAAGAAGCAAATGAGGGCAACAGAGATGCTGCTCAGTGCCTCCATGCCACCCAGTTTGCTCGCCAAACGCCTCACTGAACGCCGTCTTCGGAAAGCAGATCCAACAGCCGATGAAGGCAACCGCCGACCCAGGATTAACAGCCAGGTGCCTGATTTTGATGTCAGCTACAGGCGCTTTGAGCAGGAGCTGAAAAGCAAGCGTGAATTTCGACCCGTTACTGCATGCGTACCCTTCAAGCTATCTACCACTAACACCCAGCGTAAAGGCTGTGACAAGGTCGAGCTGAGAAGCCCTCGCACTTCCAGGCAGGTTTTCACTTCTTCCACTCAAACGCCCTCGTCTTCCATTTGTTCATCACTCTCTGGGAGTCTAGAATACCTGCCTTCCAAGATCACAGATGCAGCCAAGAAACGCCAAGAGGCTGTTAGGTAAATGCACCAGACCTTAGATTGCTGGACCTACCAACCCTGGAGTAGTGGTGTTCCTCATGCAGCGTGTGTTTTTAGGATTATGTGTGCCCCCTCCTTGCTTACCCCTTAGTGTGTGCTTTATTTTGTAGTTTCAATTTTACATGAAGCGTTTCAGAATAGCATTTACCCAGGGTCCCTCAATCCACCATGTTCCAGCACCTTTATCCCCGACAACCCCTCAGCTTGATCCCACACTGGAACCCCTTAAGCCCTCCGGCTTCCATCCTGAGAGCCCACCCTCTGAACTCTGACTAGGAAAGTCCTGGAACAGAGGAGGAAGGCTGAGGAAGAGGAAGAGAGGTGGAAGAAGAAGCAAAAGCAAAGGGAGAGGAAGCTGCAGAATCTGATCGCCAGGCGTGCTCAGGCCAACGACCCACACGTGACCCTGGCACAGGCATGCCAGTCCAAACTCAAAGAGTTCAGGTAATTTGTGCCAGTCAAATGGCTCCAATAATTTCGACTCACTCTTTTTGAATGTAGATTTATTTTAAACATAATATACGAGAGGGAGTGCTATACCATGAGATACTGGCACTGATGTAATGAGTCGTAAATAAGTTATAGCACGTCTGTGAAGATTCTCAGTCGTCCAGGTCATAGTAACAGTGGGTGGTAGAAGAGAGCAACTGGACTTGCTTGTAGATTCTTGAAGACGAGGCCTTGAAGACAAAGAAGAAGCCTTTCGGATGAAAGGTGAAACATCTTCAAGAATCTACAAGCAAGTCCAGTTGCTCTTTTCTACCACCCAAGTTATAGCACGAAACTCGAGTGTATTATTTGGTTATACACTTTGTTTATACACTCTGTCCCCTCAACTGGACAGTTGAGGGGAATCGTGATCATTATCATCAGGATCATATTCTGTTCTGATCATTGTTCTGTGTGGCACTTTCAGGTTCAGTTTTTAATCTCTCATGTTACCTGTTTGTTGCCATGTCGTTTTTAAAAAATAAAAGAGAATGGGAGAGTAAAGGAAACAAAAATAGGAGTTTTTAATCATCAACCGATGTGGCCCCATTCTACGCACTGTGCATTTAATGTATGTACTGTACTATGTACTAGTACAGCCATTGTTTGTCTTCTGTTTGGGAGCAGGAAGCAGGAACTGCAGAGGCGTAAAGAGTACCAAGAAGAGATGAGAGAAATTCAGGAGAGGGTGAAGAGCAGACCTCTACTACTAGAACGAGTAGCACAGGTCGATTATCTGCCTGTCTATCTGACTGTCTGTCCTGCAAACTGATTGGTTGATGATGAAGATGTTAACGGTGTGTGTATGACACAGATGAATGCTAAGCGGGCAGCAGAGAGGCACTATGCTGAAGCTCTGCGTGGCTGTGGTCTCAGTGAGGCCTTCGTCAACAGCAAAGCTCCCTCCTCCACTGTAACAGATTGTTCAGAGAGACGCCCTTCATCCAGATCCAGGTCAGCATCTACAAACATGTCCTTTAGCTTTGCATCTGTCTAGAGAAAGAGAACAGGTACATAGAATATTACTTTGTTGTTTAACTTGCTCCACTTTTTCCTGGTAAGTGTCCCCCAAAACACAGGGAACAGGTGTAAGACCCTGGAAGGGCTACCAGTCTGACAGAGGGTCAGCAGGAGTCGCTGTTACGACATGGGGTATGATTCCCCTCGATCAGGCATGGCCATTCGCACCCGTAAGACAGCAGCCCAGCTAGAAGGCACGTTTGGGACTTTAAGTGACCAAGACGATGGATCCTATCTTGGTGGTTGCAGACGCACTCTGGACAGGACGTCAGACGCCTTTATCCAGAGCGACTTAAAACTGATAGAATCTTACAGTCCAAGCAACTGTGGGTTAATGACCCAACAGTGGCATCCTGGCAGAAGTGGGGTTTGAACCCTGGACCTTCTGTTTCAGAGTCCAGTACCCTAACCACTAACCAGAGTCCCTACACAGCAGTGGTCACTGTTACACCTTGGGGATTGAGCCCTTAATCCGGCATCAACTCCCTCAAGCAGAAACCACCATAAACCACCGCTGAGACTCAAATCCAAATCTTCACAGTGAATGGCTTGCGAATCAAGGCTATCAAAGTGCCTCGCTCCATTTATGGTTAACACAAATAAAACCAGCGTGGCAATTAAAAATCGTTTGTTTTTGTTTTGGTATTTGCAGAGAAAGCCGAAGAGTTCTTTATTCAAAGTCTGATGATCTGGAGGATCCAGATGATCTGGTGGATGATCTGGCAAAAGCTGACACTGAGGGCTCTTTGCCTGGTGACTATCCTGCTGACTACGAAGATTATGAGCCAGATACTGACGAACACACGGTGGACAGTGAAAATGAGAGCCAGGAAAAAAAGGAGGAACAAAAAGAAGACCATGAAAGTGACCCTGATCATCCGTATGAGGACGATCCGAATTTTGCTGAGACCGATGACGACGGGGACAGAAGCGATGATCGTAGTAACACAAGCTGGGAGAGTGAGGATGGAAAAAGTCCTCAGAGGGATGGAGAGGCGACTGAAAATGAAAAAAGTGGACAAAGCAGTCAGCAGGCTTCGTCCAGTGAGAAAGAGTTAGAAGAAAAACAAGAGACTGATGAGGACGATTGACATTATGTCTCTTTAGCGCCTCTTGTGGTTAGGTTTGGTATTTACATTACAGGCTTGTTTCACATGACTTTCAGATTTCTGTTATACCAAAAACTCAGTAATGACTGCTGTTATTGTGTATATAGAGTATTAATATATGGTGTGAGTCTTAATTTATGTATATGAAGATAATTGTAATTAATTTCTGTAATAAATCTCTCTTAGATTTAACAGGGTGTGTCAGCATTCTCTTTGCATTCACATTTACAGCATTTACCCAGGGAGAGTTAAAATCAGAGGTGACAGAATTACCCAAGTTTTTTTTCCTTAAGTAAAAGTATGACTAATCTGATAAAAAATACTACTTCTTCTTTTTCTTTCGGTTTTTCCCTTTTCAGGGGTCGCCACAGCGAGTCATCCTCCTCCATCCCACCCCGTCCTCCGCATCCTC
>JAVSBU010000086.1:2410606-2420737 GCA_033118015.1 Loricariichthys derbyi | reverse complement strand
TCATATGTCAAAATAAATCAATTCATCCCAAAATAATTATCCATTACATTACATTTCAACATAATTGATTGTGTTACGTGGAAAATATAGTCTGTATTCCCAATACTGTGGATGCAATTAAACAATAGCAAAACGGCATCATTTGTATCTAATTAAATTGCTGCTATAACATTTGGCAACATCAAAAATGACTTGAATGAAATTGTAAAAATAAAGAAGAAAAGGTAAGAGGTGCATATTTTACAAATAGAAATAGAAGTGCAATTTGTAACTTAAGTAATTTGATTTCAGCAAGTCTAAGGTTGGGTTTTCTTTTTTTTTTTTTTTTTTTTTAAATAATGCCCTTAAATCTTTAGGACACTTGGACCCAGAATTATATTAACCCCTTGACGCCTGAATAAATAGCCTGAATATATAATCATGTGTGGAAAAAAATGTGTTTTTGCCTTAGAATAGATGCTAAATTTAAATATTATTGTTATTTTTACTGTTGCACCAAAAATAAATAGAAATTTAGGTATGTGTCAAATTTGCAACATTAGGCATAATGGCCAAAAAAACAATATACATATGACACAGTAATAACACCATAATAATCAGTTTTATTCTGTCAAAATAAATGTTTGTTCTGTCAACAAACAGTTTCTACAACACAATTTTTTTAACAATTTTTTTAGCAGTTGCAAATTTTAACATGTCATGGTGAATAATAAAATGTTCATTAAACTGTAATAAAACAAATTCTTAAATTCAGAAAATAAATCTAATATTGCAGCAGCATTTTTATATGCATATATGTACTATACCATAATGTAATATGCATATATACAGAAAATAGTTTAATTTAGAATTCTAGCTTTGGGAGTTAGTGGTTAAATTACCAATAAGTATTTCTGGCAGTACAGCACATTATTATAATGATTTTAAATCAGAAATATGCAAAATAATTAGTTTTCTAAAGAACACAAAAGCCATGTATATGTAGTACCGATTGGCTTAGTTGCCAAAGTTTGCTAATTTGACACACGTATTTATTGTAATAACTAAAAAAAAAACTCATCACACGGACTTCATCTCATAATGTAAGTTGTAGAAACATTCAATAAACATGAGTATTTTTATCTTAGCACAACTTGCCTTGTGTACAAAAATATGTTTTCGTGACTTTTTTTTTTTTGGGACGATGCAAAAATGCTACATTTCCGGTTTCAAAAGGACGTGTCCATCAGAGTCCTACCTGAAATAAATGCATGCAAAATGTTCCTCAGGCCTGCCTGAAAGTGTAACGATCGGCATCGAAGGAATATAAACGATGGCTTGGCTGCTTGCATCATACAAAGGGTTTGTATCAAATTTGCAACGCACGGCGACAAGGGGTTAACATTCATGTCATTTAGCAGATGTCTTTATCCAGAGCGACTTATAATTGATACATTCTTACAATCAAAGCAGATGTGGGTTAAGGTTCTTGCTCAAGGACCCAACAGTAATGGCTTGGCAGAAGTGGGATTTGAACCCTCGACCTTCTGGTTCATAGTCCAACACCTTAACCGTATTTCTGTCTGAACCCTGTTTTTATTCCTCAGTTATGTGATTCCATTCGTATTCTCTTAGAAGACAATTCTTCTTACTTATAGTCCTTTTTAGTGATTGTTTTCCACACTGTAATTCATTACCAGAGAATTAATTTTCTGCAGGTGCATACCTTCTACGAAGCTGTAGGCTACATGATCGGCGCTCAGACGGACCAGGCGGTACAGGAGCACCTCATAGAGAAGTACATGCTGCTACCCAACCAGGTGTGGGATAGCATCATCCAGCAGGCCACGAAGGTACGACTGTTGTTCCATATAAGTTAATCGTAGACCTGATTTGGTTTGCAGATGGTTCACAGGTTGAGTAACGCTGATTCTTCATCATAATCCTCTGTCAGAACGTAGACATCCTGAAGGATGCAGAGACCGTACGCCAGCTGGGCAGCATCCTGAAGACCAACGTCAGGGCGTGCAAGGCTGTGGGTCACCCCTTTGTGGTGCAACTAGGACGCATCTATCTGGACATGCTCAACGTCTATAAGTGCCTGAGTGAGAACATCTCGTCCGCCATCCAGACCAATGGTGAGCAAACTGAACGCTTTTGGTGCTTTCTTTCTGAATGTTTTAAAAGGTTGTGCTTTAAACTGAATCTCTCACCTTTTTTTTAATATATATATAATACTACTCATTTATGTCGTGTCTTGCTCTGTGTAGGTGAGATGGTGACGAAGCAGCCTCTGATCAGGAGCATGCGCACGGTCAAGAGAGAAACTCTGAAGCTCATCTCTGGCTGGGTCAGCCGTTCCAACGACCCCCAGATGGTACGAGACCTGGGCGTGGCCTCGTTATGACGTACAATGCAAATTCCGTTCAGTTTTAAAGGCTTATTGTGAAGCCCTAGCGTCTGGGATCTGGATCATCATGCTGATACCGTTAGTCGTCATAATCCTGGTTCTGTTGTTTGTTCAGGTTGGGGAGAACTTCGTCCCTCCTCTGCTCGAGGCGGTGCTGATAGACTATCAACGGAACGTCCCCGCAGCCCGAGAACCCGAAGTGCTCAGCACCATGGCGACCATCGTCAACAAGCTCGGCGCTCACATCACGGCGGAGATACCCAAGATTTTCGACGCCGTCTTCGAGTGCACTCTGAACATGATTAACAAGGTTAAGATCGTTTTGGGTATTCACTTAATTTATAGGTACAAATAAACGTAACATGCTCCAAAAAGAACAGACGACATTAAACACAGATCAGATAACGCTGATTATTTGGTTACAGCAGCTTGTACAAGGCTTGTGCAGTGTTAGTACACAAAGCAACAATTCTATTCCACAAATAGAAGAGCTATTCTACTATAATCACAAATGTTTAATGCTGGTTATTGGAGGAATGTGTGAAATGCAGCGCCCCCTGCTGATTATAGCGCCATATAACTACAGATTGATGATCACAAGTTTCATGCGCACCCTATTTAACACAGAAGCCCATACAATGGTAGAGCCCTCCGAAATCTGCTTTACTTCTTATCCTCTGTTTGTTGGGGGTTTTTACCCCACCCTTCTGATTTTTTTTTTATTTTTTATGATGTTTTTCTTTAAGAAAATTATTGCAGTTAAACAATAAGTGCAATTGTCATGTTTGTTCCCTCCAGGACTTTGAGGAGTTCCCAGAACACAGAACAAACTTCTTCTACCTGCTCCAGGCTGTCAACTCGCAGTGTTTCCCCGCCTTCCTGTCCATCCCGCCGGCCCAGTTCAAGCTGGTACTGGACTCCATCATCTGGGCCTTCAAACACACTATGAGGAACGTGGCTGATACAGGTGAGCGTTTAACGATGCTCCCCCCTAAACACGGCTCAGTTATTGTCATTAATAAATTAAGGGAGGAAAAGCATCTCCATTTTCTTGCTTTGGTCCTTCTTAGGTCTGCAGATACTCTACACGATGCTGCAGAACGTGGCCCAGGAGGAAGCCGCAGCCCAGAGCTTCTATCAGACGTTCTTCTGCGACATCTTACAGCACATCTTCTCCGTCGTCACGGATACCTCCCACACTGCAGGTTAGTCATCAGATGTATGCTCAGTCTCTTTAATATTAAAGGACATCAATAGAGGTCAGTCTGTGAAACGAACGGGGGGGGGATTAAGATATTATGGTGGGAATGAGGAAGCATTGGAGAGGAGTCACACTTTGGAGGTGAATGTTGTGGGTTTATTACGTCTCAGCTTTGAATTCTGCTGCACATCTATATTTAAGCATTTACCACACACCCTATCCAGAATAATGCCGTCTTATAATCTAAGCAATTTTTGGGCCTTACACGAGAACCCAACAGTAACAGATTGACAGGTATGGGATTTGAACCCTGGAATCTCAAAATCTCTCATTAATTGATTGTGGTTTTGCTGACGAAAGTCAAGTGTGATTGAGTGAATATAAACCTGAAGTTGATTTCTTGAGGGGGAAAAAATCTCATATGGAGAAAAAAAGGTTTATACGGATTTTCTTAAATGCACATCCTTATGTTTTTCTTTTTTTTTAAAATCTTCGTTGCTTTTTTATGTACAATTGGTTTGCATTTTATAGCTTAAGATGTGTGCGAAACACATTTTACATTTGGCATAGGTGGATAAAGTACATAAACCATTTACTGCAGTTAAAATATACAGATACTCCAGTAAAACTAGAATTCCTCCCATCAGACTTTGAATAAAAGTACAGTGGTAACTTGAGATGCGAGTTTAATACGTTCTGTAACCGAGCTCGTAATTAATTTGTACGTTGAGCTGCTCATATCTTAAGGTAAGACTGTAGAAAAGTAAAAGCACCATGATTTGTGCGGTTTGTATTATGGCTCTGACATGTTTTCACACTTTGAGTGGTGTCATTTCCTTCATGCTGCTTTCATTCTCTGTGTTATGTGTTTATGAGCACATGAGCCAAATGGAACTACAGATTTCCCCTAATGTAGTGGAGTGAAAGTAAAAAGTCGTGTGAAAAGGAAATACTTGAGTAAAGTGTTTGTGCCGGGCTTTCTCTACTGTATATGCCTGCTGGTGTCTGAGTATCCGAGTTATGCTTTATTTATTGTAAAGTGTCCTTGGGTTTGATGAAAGGCGCTATACAAATTAAATTTATTAAATTGTTATCCGAAGGTCATCAATCTTCTTCTTCTTATTCTTCTTATTCAGCCGTTTTTTGATGTGTAATTTCACCCGCAGTTTTCGAGATATCGACATGGGACAAACGCCAAAACGTGCAGAATTCTCGGCAGACGGTTGCTTGTATACAGATAAGAAATCGCACGTCGCATTCGAAAACGTGAGAGAAATTTCCCATTGACTTTACATTACGGCCAACTTCGGACGGCCGTAACTCAGATACTTTTTGAGCTAGAAACATCAAATTCGGCATGCATGGACCGTGGGGCACCCTGACCCGGCACTTGAAGTCGTGGTGTGATCGGACACTCCAGTCACTTTTTACCATGCCCACAATTTCCAGCCATAGGAAACCCATCGAGCACAATGTTATTGCGCCGTTTTTTGACGCTTAATTTCGCCCACAGTTTTCGAGATATCGACACGGGACCAACGCCAAAACGTGCAGAATTCTTGGGACACAGTTGTTCGTACACAGCTAAGAATTTGCACATCGCATTCGTGCGCTATGTGCGGAAACGCGAGAAAAATTTCACATTGACTTTACATTACGGCCAAATTCAGATGGCCGTAACTCTCACACTTTTTGAGCTAGAAACATGAAAATCGGCAGGCATGGACCGAGGAGCACCCTACCCCGGCACTTGCATCGTGGCAATCACACTCGCATTTTCTGCAGGAAATGCACCTCTCTAGTTGTTATTATTATTATGCTGTGCGTTACTGCTCAGGACAGCCAAATGGTAGAAAATCATCAAAGCAGGTCTTATGATATAATTATAAAACAAGATACAGAAGGGATCGTGGAAGAATTGGAAAATATTGGCCTCATTTCCAATAACTAAACTGCTTAAAGTTTGGTAAATTTTAGTTATTTCCCCTGCCTAAGACGATTGTGAGGTGGTCCTAAATTTAAAAAAAAAGAAATTTCACCTAAAAAAAATTTCACCTAACATCACCTACTCTTATAAAATGAGAATTAATTTTTCTATACACTTAAGATTTTCTTTCTTATAAGACTGTTGTGCATCCGGTCCCTAAACATAGTCAGGCAGGATCACAGCTTTGACTCGGTTCATTTATAACGGGTCTCTTTCTGCACAGGTTTGACCATGCACGCCTCCATCCTGGCCTACATGTTTAACCTGATCGAGGAGGGAAAAATCAGCGTAACCCTGAACACGGCCGCTCCAGTCAACAACCAGGCCTACGTACAGGAATACGTAGCCAACCTGCTGAAGACGGCCTTCCCACACCTACAGGAGTAAGACTCTGCACCTCCAGAACACTCCTCGACTGACACTCGTCTGCTCCTAAATTCTCACATAGTACTAATGGGGATGGGCTGATATGGGAATTCTAGGCTCATATTTTATAATTACACAACGATCTGTTCCATCACCTTAGCTGTAGTGTTTTTATTTAATTAGTTCTTCAGCGTCAGTTTCTCTTCTTGAATCAAGCGAGTGTATAATGATGAGCGCCCAATTAACCTAAGGTATGGATTTGAATTGTGGGAGGAAACCGGACCTTTACCATACAGGTACTACCTATTACTGAACGAACTGACTGAGTGACTGTAGGTTTGTGTACGTCTGTCCAGTACTCCATATAATTTGTTAGGGTGGTGGTCCTTTAAATCTGTAATTAAGCCCCTGCTGTTAATTTCTTAAGCAAGATGTTAAACCCAACAAATAGCAGTATATCAGCCAAATCTAAGCAGTTACCTGTTCTTTGCTGATATAAGGGCCACCTGGTGTGGTATTCCTTGTTGTAGCCCATCCGCTTCAAGGTGTGCCGTACCGTGATTCAGAGATGCTCTTTTGCGTATCTCGGATGTATCGAGGGGTTTTGTTACTGTTAGTCTGCATTCCCCTTTGTGTTTTCACCCAGAGAGCTGCCCTCACTGGATATTTTCTGTTTTGGATCATTCTCTCTAAACCCTAGAGATGGCGCTGTGTGACAATCCCAGTAGATCAACATCTGAAATACTGCACTGATAACCATGCCACGTCCAAAGTCACTTTTTCTCCCCATTCTGATGTGTCAGCAGGTTACATGTGGATTAAGTAGGTTAATAACCTTAATGATGATAAGCTTATCTGACCATGGATCATGTGATCAGATGTTATACTGTGTTTACCTGTAGTTAAAATTCCATATTGTGGTGCAACCTTAAATTAACCCCTTCCTTCCCTCTTTGGGGAATTTTTAATTCTCATATTTACACCAAAATGTCCTTCATAGTGCTTGAGTACATTTAAGTACTTGGGCCAGACTTTTGTTATTTCTTGTTTGGCGGATTTCTGTGATGAAAACCTGAATACGGTGGCGGAAATAAAAATAAAATTTCATTTTAGCATTTATTTTTTAAATTTTCAATTAGCGAACATCAGGAGCCAAACCAATGTGCTCTATATGGCTAAAAACATCACATCAAATCACCTCAGCATCCAAGCAGGACACCGTATCATACATTCAGAACAATATCAAAGCAAAAAAAAAAAATACAGAAAAAGGACCGCTAAAGCTACAGCAAATGTGAGAGATGAGTTTACTCATTTTTCATTCATGATGTGGCGGCTTTGGGCATGGGCAGTTCAGATCAGAGTCTCCAAAAGTCTCCAATAACACCACAAAAAGTTGCTAGATTTGTCGTTAGTCGCTTTTTAAAAAGTAAAGTCGCTAGATGGTCTGAAAAGTTGCTAAATATAGCAACACAGTTGCTAAGTTGACCTCTCTCTACCTCTCTCATGACCGCTACTCTCTGATTTGCTTCGTCTGCGCATGCGTTTGTGACGACAGATTTTGGTACATTCTACGCATGCGTCAGTTGTGATGGCGCGAGTTTTAAATTGCCGTTTTCAACTGGGCGTTTTTCTTTTTTTGTTTTTTTTTTGTGGAAAACTAACATCGGCGGATCTGCCGAACAAGTAATTAAAAAAGTCTGGCCTTATAAATACATACAGTGGTACCTTGAGATACGAGTTTAATTCGTTCTCTAACCAAGATCGTAAGTCATTTAACTCGTATATCAAACAAATTTCTCCCATTTAAAATAACTTAAATAGATTTAATCCGTTCCAGCCCTTGTAAAACATCACCAAACCATCCTAAATTATGAAATGTATGTTTTTTAATTAAGAAACACACGTATACATTACCAGTGCATAACAAAATATGTGAAATAAAAGAAAAGTGTTATTTAGTAAAGTATTCTTACCTTAAACCAGTTCGGCTAATGGAGGTGAATGGTGGAGGAGGAGGTAGGCACTGTAGACGCGTAAACTAAAACTGCACTTCCTTCATTTAAAATGAACCCATAAAAACTTAATTATAAAAAATGCACTTTCTTAACTTTAGAATTAATCCAAGCTTAATTACATAAATACAAATTACATATTCTTAATTTAATCATCACCTGTTTTTACCTTTTTGGCTGCTCTTTCACTTGCAGGCCTTTTATAGAATAAAAATCTATTCAAAACGGTTAACTTTTTCTGGGTGTTTCTTCTATTAACATCGTTCTCATCTTCTCACCACTGTCCTTTACACTCATTTCTTCGGCCCCATAATAGCCCACAAAGTTGGTAAGAAATGCAAGAACGAGTACAGCATGAGATTCTACCTCATTCTGCTGGTAACGCATGAGAAAAAAAGATTCAGGTGTTCTGCTGCTGATTCTAGACCCGTACGCCAATGCGCCAACTAGTGGCAGTACCTGAAGGTACCACTGTATAAGTAATATATATTCTATATATATATTCTCATCCCTATAAACTCTCCCTGTTCTGATCTATGTGCTGTATCCTGGTGGCCATGTAATTAATTGATACTCTTCTGTTTCTTCACCTGTATGGTTTGATCATTTTATGTTTTGATCAAATTTGAAGCATTTTTGGATCATTTCAAAAGCTCTGTATAAATGTAATTTATTATTATTATTAATACAAAGGTTGCAGTCCTTTTAAATCGAATTTCCTATCATTTTTGGTTAGCATGTGTGTTAAGCCACGTCATTCATGCAGCTGTCGTTTCTCATCCCAGTGCTCAGGTGAAGGTGTTTGTGACCGGTCTGTTCAGCTTGAATCAGGATATTCCTGCCTTCAAGGAGCACCTTAGGGACTTCCTGGTGCAGATCAAGGTATATGCACGCTGCCACTCAATTACCAACCTACAATGCTTTAAATGAGTATCACCATCTTTGGTTACAAAACCAACCGATATTATGTGTCTAATGTATTCAGGGGTCTGGGAGCAAAACGGATTTACTGCACATAGCTTCTTATTATAAATAGTTCCTTCATATTTTAATGAAAATACGTCTTCAGTGATGTAATAACATCCCTGCAGGACCAGAGATTTTCTAGCGGGTCATGTTCTCTGCTGATCCCAGTATTTGCACCAGGCATATCTAATACAGCTGGCCATCGTTTGTAGAACGTTTATGTATTGTAATGTTGTAGGCGTTCAGTTACAGGAACTCCTGCAGAGGGATCTGAAGTGAGCAGTTAATGTGAGGAAACCCAGCGATATTTCAGAGTTGAAGCTGTTCTGTACCACTGTAGGTGTAAATTCAGACAGCTCAGCCTTAGGGCTGCTTTATATGGCTACAAAGTTGCCATTATTTCATGTCTTTATTGATTTTATACATTGTTTTACATTCTTTTGCTCTATTCATGCCTAAGCCAATGTAGTTCAAAGAAAAGCAATTGATTGGGGCTCCTGGAATGAATTAGAGTTCAAATGACCTTCCAGAACCTTTTTTTTTTTTTAAATATATTGATGAGGTTGGTGTAGGTGAGAGACTTTTTTTTTTTTTTTTGGCTTAACACGTTTTAGTCCTTTAGTGGACACTGACTTAGATCTGTGTCTTAAACTCTTTGCTATTGTGGGTTAAGGGTCTTGCTGAAGGACCCAGCAGTGGCAGCTTAGCAGGTGTGGGATTTGGACCTTTTGGTTCTGTACTTATATTCTGTACACTGTCCTCAATTATCAATATCGATTATCGGTTTAAAAAGAGAAGCAAAAGAGGCTCATGATGCATTATACCCCGTTCTCACATAGCAGTATTTTGGTCTGTCGTGGGTCAAAAAAACCACGATATTAACAACAAAATTCAGGTAAAAAGGGGGCGGAGAATAGTATGCAAATTATCCTACCGCTAAACCTCTCCAGGTGCCGTATACATTCCAGAGTGGCATGATTGTACCTCGAATCCCACGCCAAACTTAAGTCGGCGAAAACTTCCGAGCGATGCCGAGAGCCCCCCATATGTCACGTTTTGCCATGTAAGATCACCGAAGGCGCACTTTAGCCCGAAGGCAAGCTTGGTGCTGCCATGATAGGCGAAACGATCATATGCAAATTTAGCCCCGCCCCTAGCCCAGACTGTATGAATTCAGGGCTTTTAATATTAATATAATACATTTTCC
>JAVSBU010000086.1:2377160-2391772 GCA_033118015.1 Loricariichthys derbyi | reverse complement strand
GGTGCGTGAGTGCGGAATTTTCTGTGTGTGTGTGTGTGTGTGTGTGTGTGTGTGTGTGTGTGTGTGTGTGTGTGTGTGTGTGTGTGTAAGCATCTCGTGTGTGGGATTTAACTTGTTTCATCATGGTCATAGGACTGTGATCATGTGAGCCAGACGGCAGAGGAGTTTTACACCGTCAGGTGTCAGGTGGCTGATATGAAGAACATCTATGTAAGTCAGTCCTGCTGTTTAGGTTTGTCACGCTTAGTTTTGACGAGCGCTAATACGGCTTATCTGTCCATGTATGTGCAGGAGTCTCTGGACGAGGTGACCATTAAAGACACGCTGGAAGGTGACAACATGTACACCTGCTCTCAGTGTGGGAAGAAGGTTCGCGCCGAGAAACGGTACGACAGAGCAGGAAAAAACGATTCGTCCTATTAGGGGGCGAGTCATCAGGAGAGTTCAAACTCTCAATCCTCCTTTTTCACAGGGCTTGTTTCAAGAAGCTGCCGCGCATCCTGAGCTTCAACACCATGCGCTACACCTTCAACATGGTGACGATGATGAAGGAGAAGGTCAACACCCACTTCTCCTTCCCCCTGCGCCTCGACATGACCCCCTACACCGAAGACTTCCTCATGGCCAAGGGCGACAGGAAGGATGGTACGTCTCACTCTCATTATCAGGAAAACAAACACACTCATCAAAAGTATGTGGACATCCCTATTATTTATTGATCTGTTACTGCAGAGGACTAACACCGGCAGTATTTTGTGTTCTGCTGAACATCTCGGTCGCTGTTAATGTAATGCTCTCATACTCTACGTCCTTAAAAATAGCACCAAATAAACGTAACAGTTCTCGGATGGTGTAGAGGTTTAATACCACGGCCATGGGGAATCAGTGGTGCTTTCAGACTAGGTTGGGCATTTCATGTAGACCCACTTGGTTTCCTGTTGTCGGGGAAGTTATTCAAAGTAGTGTAGTTACCTAGCACCCGGATCAGCCCCGCCTCCTTATTGAGATTTTTGGTTTGGAGCCTTCGCTTCCCCAACTGTCGAATGGCTTAAGTCACTTTGGTTCTCCTACTGGTGGTGCAAATGCAAACCATAAAAGTCCCTCAAGTGAATGTAGTTCTTAGGCAGAGCTCTGCAGGGGATTATTTCCTCCCAAATTAGTTCTTAGAACTGTTTGGTGTGAAAGCAGATCATCAGATCATCTTATTACACACTGTAGTCTGTACAGTAGAGAAAACTGCTCTCCAAGGTGCTCGAGTCATTAGACGCTTCATGTCCTCCCAGGTTTCTGCGAGGACGGTGAAGGGAAGGCGTTGGAGAGCTACGAGTACGACCTCATTGGCGTGACGGTGCACACAGGCACGGCGGACGGGGGCCACTACTACAGCTTCATCCGGGACATCGTCAACCCCCACGCCTACCGCAACAACAAGTGGTAAGAGGCAGCGGTCGGCATGGAAACGCAACAGCGAGCACATACATTAGCAACAGTACTGATTTACAGAGGCGCGGCGGATCATGTTTGACGATTTTTATGTCGCAGGTATCTGTTTAACGACGCGGAGGTGAAACCCTTCGATTCGGCTCAGCTGGCTTCTGAGTGTTTTGGAGGAGAGATGACGGTAAAGTTCTTTATTTAAAATGTTGTGCGTTATCTACGGTTCGATACGGGATTGACACACTCCTTGTTTTTTGTAGACAAAGACGTACGACTCGGTCACAGACAAATTCATGGACTTTTCTTTTGAAAAGGTGAGCTGCTTTGCTGATACTTTGTACTGGGTTTTTTTAAGGCTACACGAGAAGGCTGTTAAAGTGATACACTGAAAAATATTTATCAACGTGTCTGTTTGCTAACCTTTGTGGATTTTTTGCATTTTAGTACATTACTGTATTTTCGAAAAATTATTTCGATACATTTCCATAAAGAAAAAATCTTCTAAAATTAGGGATGTGTAGATGGTAAATGTTTTAATTGGCATGTTTGACACATTTAGCCTAATATTTTCTTTTTACTTACATTACAGTAGTATAAAAAGATGGCAATGTCCGGTCAACGACCTGTTTCGCAGAACGTAACGTAGCCGTTAACCGCCATGTACCTGTACCTACTACAATGGAGCTCCAATATAACGCAGTCGGGGGGTGGGTCCAAAGACCCTGACCGCGATATTGGTGGAACCGCGATGTAACGGATCCGACACAAATTTGTGTGTACATGCATGTGGCTATGTCCGAATTGTCAAATACGTGTACATGTAACAAAATTAACGAGGTCTGGTGTTATTGTACATTATGTTTATCACAAGTGGGCAAAAAATACAGTTGAACCAATACCTTCTTTAAAAAGTATATGTTTGAAGCCTTTCCCACTGATTCAGCTGCCATTTCTGCATTAATCACTCGTCTCACTTCCTGTTTGAGTCAAGTGAGACTGGAGTACTGGCTTTAACTCCTTCCCATTTCGAATACTATGGCTCTAAACAGTGTGCCAAATCTCCTTATGTAACGCACTAATCTGATATACTATGCAGTACGCTACTATGCGGATTGGGACACAGCTTTAGAATAGCAGCTAGCAAGCTTGTTAGCTCTACCCAGCAGAATGACCCAATGTAACACCTTTTCTTCTCGAACCTCACTAAAATATGGTTCGAAGTTAGGTGAGTTTACATTTTATCAGTGTTTTCACGAGTTTATATGACTTTTAAAGAAAAAAAATGATATATTACTATATATTATTATATAGTAAATTTATATTACTTTTATAGAAAAAAAATGGGGTCCCCGGCACGACCGCGTTATAATGGATTTCGCGATAGGACGGATCGATATATCAGAGCTCCACTGTATTATATCTTTAGTAAAATTTTGAGTACTTAGCGGAAAGGAACACTAACATGTTTTTGTCAAGACCACAAGTCTCTCTTTTGTCAGCAGGTGTCGCTGGGGTTCATTTGTACTAATTTTCTGTCATTCAGACATGAGTTGTTAATACATATACATATGTGTGTGTGTGTGTGTATGTGTGTATGTATATATATATATACATGCACACACAAAAGACATTTTTATTTCCTGTTTTGAATCTTAAAACCCTGGTTAATTGGCGCTTACCTGTAATTTAAAAACCACCATTTGCCCATTCATCCACATTCTCTCGTCCTATTTCAGACACACAGTGCCTACATGTTGTTCTATAAGCGGGTGGAACCGGAGGAGGAGAACGGCAAGGGTTTCAGCTTTGATGTTTCTCCTGATCTGCTGGAGGTATGTGCACCTCAAACTCTGATCCACAAGAAGTTATAGGTAGCGATACAACTTAATAAAAAAGTTTTATACACACTGTAATGTCTTTGTTTTTGGCGTCTGTGTGTTTTTAGTCCAGAGCATTTTCCTTTTGAAATTAAATGTTGAGAAACTGAAAAGTCAGATTCTTGAACTCTTATAAATTTGTTATGCATTAGAACACAATGGAAGCTCTAAAAACATTTTTCTTAATAGTAATTAGTGTCACTTGTATACAGTAGTAGACTCCCGCCTATCCGCGGTTCAGCATTCGCGAATTCACCCATTCGTGGAATTTTCACTGGAACGTATCGACTTGTTATTCGCTGATAATCCACATGTTGGCATTATGACCTGTTCAGGACTCTTTTAAGAATAGCTTTCTTAGATTATAATATGTTTTTCCCCCTTTAAGTTTTAAACCCTGCTTGAATCCTAACCTTTAGTCAGGTCCCCAAACCGCTCACATGCTTTTTGTGTTTTGTGTGTCACAGTGGATATGGCACGACAACATGCAGTTTCTCCAGGACAAGAATATCTTTGAGCACACCTATTTTGGGTAAGTTTTACCTTCTCACTTATCTGTTTAGTCATTTATTGAGGAATAAGATCCTTGCTCGTGGGCCCAATGGTGATTGACACTGGGAGATTGAAACTCAGGCATGCAGAGAGAAAATACCAACTCCACAAAGATGGTGCCTCCCTGGATTGAATTTTTGGGATGATATTCAGAGCTATTTTTATTTTAACGCTTTGAAATGCAGGTCAAGGTGTTTAGTCACGGTAACAGGAACTTTTATAGTGTGAGTTTGGAAAATTTTACTCCCTCAACTACAAATAAGTATTTAATGTATGGTTATTAAAGGTCCAAACATAAATGGGGATGGTGAGCATTTTGAATGTTAAATGTCTTTACTGTTCAGATTCTCCTTTAATATCTTCATATTTGTAGCTTTATGTGGCAGCTGTGTAGCAGCATCCCCAGCACTTTACCCGACCCCAAAGCTGTCTCACTCATGACCGCCAAGGTAATCATGCTTTTAAGATTTTTATAGCATTAAACTTTTGACTTAAAGTTAAATTTGAAACACCTTGTTCAGAATCACTTTGTAGTTCTACCATTACAGACTCTACTCTGTTTTTCTGATACTTTTTTCAGCCCCTTTTACTCTTATCTAAAGGACAGGACCCCCACAGGACCAGCACAGCACTAGTCCATCAGCACTCACAGGACCCTGTTGACTGGATATTTTTGGTTGCTGGACTTTTCAGTCCATCAGTGACAGTGGAAACTCCAGCAGCACTGCTGTCTCTGAAGCACTCGTACCAGCACCACCATCAGTATGACTCCAGTGCTGAGAATGATCCTCCACCCTAATAATAGCTGATCTGTGCTGGTCCTGTGGGGGTCCTGACCCTTTGAGAACAGAGTAAAGGGGACGAAGTACTAGAGAAACAGATGGACCACAGTCTGTAACTGTAGAACTAGGCATTGGTAGTTTATTACTGAGTTTACTGCAATATCCAGTAAGATACTTTGTGTACTTTTAGCACTCATGTTTTAAATAATGTCAAATACAGAAGCTAAAATTTCCATAATGGATGCTGTTTATTTTTGTAATTAATTAACATGTTCTCTTCTTGGTCCAGCTCAGCACGTCGTTTGTACTGGAGACGTTCATTCACTCAAAAGAGAAGGTAAATCGTTTATTACAGCATTTTAAAAGTAGCCATTAACAGCCAGTCATGTTAAGACCTTACTTACGCTTGGTCTTTCCATTAGTTTTTTACCACGTGCGTTAACAGTCACTAACAATTTTAAAGTCGAAGCAAGTCCTGTGGCAGTGTTGTGTAAATCAGCTCATGATTCTGGACCACTTTCTTCCTCTGTTGTTTTGTTGTAGATGGGTTACACCATCAATGTTAATGTTTAGAATAGGACATCTGAGTTATGAAGGCTTTGTGCACAGAGTTTGGAACATGAGAGCAAAGTGGGAGCCTATAAAGTAATGTCTGTCCATAATGCTTAAAAACTAAAAATGGATGGGTTCATGTGATGTTTTATTTGTCTGGTTTTGGCTGATTTAAATCAGATATAAATGGTGGGGCGTGTACACTGGTTTCATAGACTACAAACGGTCTTGGTCTCAACCTCATTTGGACTGGGTCAGATCTCAACCTCATTTGGTCTGGGTCTTGTCTCTTGCCTCGACCTCTTGGACTGGGTTTAGTCTTGGGTCTTGACCTCTTGGACTGGGTCTAGTCTTGGGTCTCGACCTCACTTGGACTAGGTCCCGTCTAGGATTTCGACCTCACTTGGAATGGGTCTAGTCTCTGGTCTCAACCTCATTTGGACTGTTTAGAATGGGTCTAATCTCGGGTCTCAACCTCACTTGGACTGGGTCTAGTCTCTGGTCTCGACCTCACTGTTCTCGACCTCACTTGGACTGGGTCTAGTCTCGGGTCTCGACCTCACTAGGACTGGGTCTAGTCCTGGGTCTCGACCTCACTTAGAATGGGTCTAGTCTCAGGTCTCGACCTCACTTGGACTGGGTCTAGTCTTGGTTTTCGACCTCACTTGGACTCGGCCTAGTCCCAGGTCTCGACCTGGGTCTTGTCTTAGTCTCGACCTCATTTGGAATAGGACTGGGTCTAGTCTCGGGTCTCGACCTCATTTGGACTAGGACTGGGTCTAGACTTGGGTCTCGACCTCACTTGGACTGGGTCTAGTCTCGGGTCTCGACCTCACTTGGACTCAGTCTAGTCCTGGGTCTCGACCTGGGTCTTGTCTTAGTCTCGACCTCATTTGGACTAGGACTGGGTCTAGACTTGGGTCTCGACCTCACTTGGACTGGGTCTAGTCTCGGGTCTCGACCTCACTTGGACTCAGTCTAGTCCTGGGTCTCAACCTGGATCTTGTCTTAGTCTCGACCTTATTTGCACTAGGTCTAGTCTCGGGTCTTGACCTCATTTGGACTAGGTCTAGTCTCGGATCTCGACCTCATTTGGACTAGGTCTAGTCTCGGATCTCGACCTCATTTGGACTAGGTCTAGTCTCAGTCGCGAGGTAAACTGCACTCGGAAATTGTCGAGTCCAGTGTGTCTGTCTGATGTAACGTTATTCATAACCTGAACTTTTGTTTTATCGTTACTGAATATCAACAATCCAATCTAACAGAATCAGTCCTTTTCCTACGTGCCTAAATAAAATCTACACTCTGATTGGCTAAGTGGGAAAACCAGGTTACTGCTCTAGTCATTTTGACTAGCCTGAGATTAAGAGGAATTAAAATCTCAAATACAGCTGGAAATGTTGGATTTGTGTGTGACCCAGGTCTCATGGTCTGTATTTGTCCTCAGCCCACCATGCTGCAGTGGATCGAGCTCCTCACCAAACAGTTTAATAACAGCCAGGCAGCGTGTGAGGTGAGACGTCTTTATATTAAACTCACTCACCCAGCACGGCATCAAAGAGGTTTGTCATTACTAACGATTGCTGCTCTGCTTTGATCTTCTGCAGTGGTTCTTGGATCGGATGGCTGATGATAACTGGTGGCCGATGCAAATTTTAATCAAGTGTCCCAATCAGATCGTACGACAGGTACGTTTTATTGAAACTGCCCATGCATGCTTATAAAAATGCACTAGTGTTATAGAATCTACTTATAATGTGTTTAATACAGTTTGATTTTATATAGTATTTTTTACACACTTACAGGTATGCTCCACATAACATCGTTTCACACACTAACATTTCGTTGAACCTCCTTTAGATTTGATTACGGCACTTATTCGCTGTGGCATCATTTCCACGAACTTCTGCAATAACATAAAAACATTTTTATCTCACATAAAAGACAGTTTCTTACTTCATAAACATGTTTGTGAGAGCATTATGATGTCACCATGGCACATTAATGACCGTGTCTGAGGGGGAGGAGACTAAATGGTGTTGGTAAAACCCTGTTCTTTTAAGTCCTAAATCTGATAATGGTGATTACAGGTGATGCAGATGGTCATGTGACAGTGACAACACGGGTACCATTGTTTATTTTGACCACTTTAATGTAAACTACAAGCCTCAAATATTGTAGGGTAAAGCAAATACAGTTTAATTAACATGCAAAGCGGTGAATTCTCACACTGGCTGTGGGAAATCTAACCCTGCTCATCACACACAGACTGATATCTCTGGTGTTTTGTGTGCAGATGTTCCAGAGGTTGTGTATCCACGTGATCCAGAGACTGAGACCGGTTCATGCTCACCTGTACCTGCAGCCAGGAATGGAGGACGGGTAAGAAAGTGTGTGTGTCTGTGTGGGTTTAAAGATGGGGGTAGTTAAATATTTGGGAAATGTGGAATCCTGAAAAGTGGACTGTTATATAATCTAGGTTAAAGTCCATGTTTACCTTATAAATCCTGAAGGAAATGCTGCAGTTTCCACTCATGCTGCTTAAGTAGACAGTGAGCACGCTCATGATAAGATGAAGCCACACCCCCAATATGTCAGTGCCTTATTTTCATGGGTTTTTGATTTTTTTATGCAACAGTGTCACTATAAATATGTGGAATAATAGTATAAGCGCAGATGCGACAATCCATCCATTATAGTTGTGCATCTAGGCTGTAAAACTGTACAAACACCGTATTATATACTGTATATTTTATCAATGGCATTGCGTGTGGACGACAGAGAAGAGGTGGTACATTGCAGCGTATGTCTTTGTGGAATACATCACAAAGCAGGATGGTAATAATCGGCAAAAAGGGAACGATTGCATGTGGGAGTGCCCAAGGCCGTAGTGTGAAGGAAGCAGCTGAATTTGCAGGCGTACCGAAGCACCTTTCCTTTCTTGGTTACTCCAGGTCCGATGACATGGACGCCCCCGTGGAGGACATCGGGAGCCGCTCATGTGTGACGCGCTTCGTCAAAACGCTGCTGTCCATCATGGAGCACGGCGTGAAGCCTCACAGCAAGCACCTGACCGAGTACTTCGCCTTCCTGTACGAGTTTGCCAAGATGGGCGAGGAAGAGGTACAGCGTCGGATCTGTTGCTTCGTAGATTTATCGTGTTCCGCTGGTTTAACTGCCGTTTTACCTTTTTGTCGTTTACCTTTTTGCTTTCAGAGCCAGTTCTTGCTGTCGCTGCAGGCCATCTCCATCATGGTGCACTTCTACATGGGCACCAAAGGCCCTGAGAACGTAAGAGCTGCTGCTTAAATCCCTTGAGGAAAACAGTAATCCGTAACAGTTGCTATTGCTATCAATTCCAGTTTTCTTTTTATCTTTCTTGTACTTTCTGAACCAACCAGAATGTACAGGAATGATGGCTACCATTCCTTTTAAATGTTTTTCTAAGAGAAGAAAAACTGTTCAAACCAAATTCAAATCATTGATTGCATGAAGTTCTTTAGGTTTTCCCAAGGCAGTTGCACAAATATGGCCAGCAGATGTCGCTAAAGTAAGAGGTTTCGAAACACTCTTTTTTTTCTAAATCAACTGTTTAAAAAGATTAAAATCTTCAGGAAGCCTTGTTTTTTCTCGTTCCAGGCTTTTTGTTAATTCTTTGGCAACAATTAATATTTTTCACTCAAACCTAACAAAACTAATGATTTTCTTTAATTAGTATAATAATGTAGCATCTGTTCAGTCACAGTTCAGTAGCATATACCTCCATAACACAGCATTTATATAATTTATTACACAAAATGTGTTGATGGACCTAATCAGCGCCGCTTAGTCTATGGGGTTCCGTCAATGTCCAAGTCACATTTCACAGAATGGATCGTGGACTCTCACGCTTGAGGTTCGACTCTGACTCGTGCACTCGAACCTCAGCTCAACTCTGGAGCTTAATTCTCCACTCAACTTGGGACTTGGATTAAGTAACTTGAGCTCCATTGGGAGTTTGAACATCAGCTCAGCTTCGTACTTTGGAGCTTAAATCTCAGCTAAACTTGGGACCAGGTGTTTGTGGTGCAGACCTCGACTGAACTTGGACTCAAACTCAGGAACTCGAACTTGATCTCGACTTGTGACCTGGGCTCAGAAGCTCAAGCTTCCACCCATCTTGGGAGCTCGAACCTCAACTTGACATGGGGCTCAGGAGCTCAAGCCTCGACTCTGAAATTCGGCCTTGGCTTGACTTGGAACCTAAACTCAGGTGCTCAAGCTTCAAAGTACACCCAGTCATGTGTGCTTGAACCTTGACTCGGGAACTCCGACCTCATCTTGACTTGGAACCCAGACTCGGGAGTTAGAACCTCAACTAGATTCAGGAACTTGAGCCTTGACTTGACTCAGACGTTCACATTTGAACCTTGTGTCTGGTTCTCAAGCCTACACTGTACTCGGGACTAGACTTAAGTGTCCTGTAGTCATGTGTGTGACGTTATTGACCCCCCTCTCCCCTCAGCCGCAGGTGGAGGTTCTGTCTGAGGAAGAGGGAGAAGAGGAGGATGAAGAGGAGGACATCCTGTCACTGGCAGAGGAAAAGTACAGACCGGCTGCTCTGGAGAAGATGATCGCCCTTATAGCCCTGCTAGTGGAGCAGTCTCGCTCTGAGAGGTCTCTCTCCTTTTCTATCTCTGTCTCACACACTACTCATAGAGCTAGTAGTTGATTAACTATTAACCATCTCTCTATCCACAGACACTTAACTCTGTCTCAGAGTGACATGGCAGCTCTGACTGGAGGTAAAGGCTTCCCCTTCCTGTTCCAGCACATCCGGGACGGTATCAACATCAGACAGACCTGCAACCTCATCTTTAGCCTCTGCAGATACAACAACAGGCTCGCCGAACACGTATGTCACCCTGTCCCTCTGCACTCTGTCATTTAACAGCTCTTGTTATTGGATTTCAGAACGTTAGTGTTTTAATGCATGGATTTCCTTTTGCTTCCAGATCGTGTCCATGCTCTTCACATCCATAGCAAAGCTCACGCCTGAGGTAGGAAGAGACGTGACCTCAAAATCAGCTCTCGCTCATTTTAAATGGAGTTGAAGATTTTGTTTTTCACTTACTCTCGATTTTGTGTGTGCTAGGCGGCGAATCCCTTTTTTAAGCTGCTGACCATGTTGATGGAGTTTGCTGCAGGTCCCCCTGGGATGCCTTCATTCGCCTCTTACATTCTGCAGAGGATCTGGGAGGTAAAAGAGCCACTGCTATTAGGGATGCATTAGATTAGATGTTTCTTAGTTCTCTGATGTTTCTCTGGCCTTTGATAATGACCTTGTATCATTAAAACCTCATTGACTTCATCGTTTAAATTGACTTCGTTGTCCCCCCTCTCTCTGTCTCAGGTGATTGAGTACAACCCGTCTCAGTGTTTGGACTGGCTGGCCGTTCAGACTCCCCGTAATAAGTTGGCTCACAGCTGGGTCCTCCAGAACATGGATAACTGGGTGGAACGCTTCCTGCTGGCGCACAACTACCCCCGCGTCCGCACCTGTAAATGCACACCGCTAGCACGTTTGCATATATAACGCCTCATACCGTCGCTATTCTAACACACTGTCTGTCTGTTCCCTCAGCGGCAGCGTACCTGCTGGTCTCGCTCATCCCCAGTAACTCATTCCGTCAGATGTTCCGCTCCACTCGCTCCCTCCACATCCCCACCAGAGACCTGCCTCTGAGTCCCGACACCACCATCGTCCTGCACCAGGTTTCACCATTTATACCTTTGTTTTACCAACAACACATGGCTAATCTGTCCGAGATGAGAGAGTTTCTGCTGTACATTAAGTTGAGTCTTTGGCATTCAAGTCCCAGTCAAGACAGCAAATTTCTGCCAAACCTCGTGCTCCTAGTGTGTGTTTTTGAGTTGTCTCCCGCACACAAGACAAGCAGTCAAGCTGCGGATGTTGGTTGAGTGTCGAACCCCCTCTGGCTTGCAGGTCCCAGCGACACATCCAGCCCCACTGGCTTATGGGTCCCAGCGGAACGTCGACAACAAACCCCCCCCAGATTGCGGCAGCTGGAGTAGCGTTGATCCCCCCCGGCTTGAGCGTCCTAGCGGCATGTCGAGCTCCACCTGGCTTGCGGGTCCAGGCGGAGCGTCAATACCCCCCACCCCCTTGGCCTGCAGCTCCTGGCCCAGCGTCGAGCCCCCTGGCTTGCTAAGCCTGGTCGAGCGTCTGCCATATCAGTCCTGGCCCAGCCTCTGACCCCTTTGAGAGCTAGTCTCAGTTATACCTTGAGTCCCTAGCTTTAGACTTCATTCCTTGAGTCTAAACCCCTTGAGACTAGTATTATTCTGTCAGGCCTAGAGTCCAGTTGAGCTTCGGTTTTCTGACTTGTTCTTATCTGTGCTGCTTACTGTGGATACATCCTAGATGAGGGATAAACAGTAAACAAGTTCTCTTGGTTGATTCTGGTTTTTGCCTTTTGTTCCCACAAGGTCTACAACCTGCTGCTGGGTCTGCTGGGTCGTGCTAAGCTTTACGTGGACGTGGCTGTGCATGGCACCACAAAACTTGTGCAGTACTTCAGCTTCATGACCTACTGTCTGATCTCCAAGACGGAGAAGCTCATGTTCTCCAGCTACTTCATGGACCTGTGGAACCTCTTTCAGGTGAGGACAGGGTGAAAGGATTGCCAGAGTGTGTGCATATGTGAACGTGTCTGTGTGTGTGAGAGACACCTCACACTTAAGTCTCACCTCCTCTTTCTCTCCAGCCCAAACTCTCGGAGCCTGCCATCGCCACCAACCACAACAAGCAGGCTCTGCTGTCCTTCTGGTATAACGTCTGCGTGGAGTGCAGCGAAAACGTGCGCCTGATTGTCCAAAACCCCGTCGTGACCAAGAACATCGCCTTCAACTACATCTTGGCTGATCACGATGACCAGGAGGTGGTGCTGTTCAACCGCGCCATGCTGCCCGCCTACTACGGCATCCTGCGTCTGTGCTGCGAGCAGTCCGCCTCCTTCACCCGGCTGCTCGCCTCGCACCAGAACATCCAATGGGCCTTCAAGAACCTCACACCGCACGCCAGCCAGTATCCTGGGGTACACGCACGCACTCACACGCACCAGTCTGATGATTTGTACCGTGATTTTAATCACAGGATTATGATAGACAGTAGGGTTAATAAAGTTTGGTCTGAAAACCTGGTGCCATCCAGTGGTGAGTTGGTGGAATTGCATAATTGAAGAGAATTTTGGAAAGTAGAGGAGGACATGGGTTTCATTCTCTCTCTCTCTCGCTCTCTCTGTACAGGCAGTAGAGGAGCTGTTTAACCTCATGCAGCTGTTTGTGGCTCAGAGGCCCGACATGAGGGAGGAGGACCTGGAGGATATTAAACAGTTTAAGAAGACCACAATTAGCTGCTACCTACGTTGCCTGGATGGCCGCTCCTGTTGGACTACGCTTATTAGGTACACACACACACACTTTGGGTACCAGATGAATTAGGTGTACTGGACGTTAGATAGCTTAGTCACTTTAGCTTCATCTGTTAACAGAACTTGTAGACAGGGCAGGGTTAAAGAGCAGGGTTGTATGATTGCATAAAAATAGGAATTCGAGTGCAGCTGCATTATTGTGCCTAATGTTATACTGATGAGGATTTCACCCATGTGTCTCAGTGCCTTCCGTGTGTTACTGGAGAATGATGAGGACCGGTTATTGGTGGTCTTTAACCGAGGTCTCATCCTGATGACTGAGGTACGTTCTGTCTCAACATGGAGCTTTTTATACCGCTTAGCACTTCGGCTAAGACTGTACTTACTGTGTCTTTCTGCTTCTTTGTTTAGTCCTTTAACACCCTGCACATGATGTACCACGAGGCCACAGCGTGTCATGTAACCGGGGACTTAGTGGAGTTACTGTCCATTTTCCTTTCTGTGTTAAAGGCAACCAGACCCTACCTACAGCGCAAAGGTACTACATAATGATTCTACCATACCATCAATAGTAATGCTCTGTTCACTCAAAGGCACTACAGTACCCATAATGCATTAACATACCGTCAATAGTAATGCTCTGTTCACACAAATGTACTACATTACCCATAATGCATTAACATACCGTCAATAGTAATGCTCTGTTCACACAAATGTACTACATTATCCATAATGCACCTAACATACCGTCAATAGTAATGCCCTGTTCACACAAATGTACTACATTACCCATAATGCATTAACATACCGTCAATAGTAATGCTCTGTTTGCACAAATGTACTACATTACCCATAATGCACATAACATACCGTCAATAGTAATGCTCTGTTTGCACAAATGTACTACATTACCCATAATGCACCTAACATACCATCAATATTAATGTCCTGTTCACACAAATGTACTACATTACCCATAATGCATTAACATACCGTCAATAGTAATGCTCTGTTCACACAAATGTATTACATTACCCATAATGCACCTAACATACCGTCAATAGTAATGCTCTGTTCACACAAATGTACTACATTACCCATAATGCATTAACATACCGTCAATAGTAATGTCCTGTTCACACAAATGTACTACATTACCCATAATGCACTTAAGATACTGCAATACCACACACAGTCATTAATAATGCACTATTCACTCAAAGGCAGTGCGTTACCCTTAATGCACTTTCTAAACTGTTTATTGTACAGTAGTAAGCAGTAGTAAGGTTTTAACAAGCCTATACCCATAATGTAGTGGACCCAAGTTAGTGTGTGTCTTTGTGTGTGTCTGTGTGTGTCTGTACACAGATGTAAAGCAGGCTCTGATTCAGTGGCAGGAGAGGATCGATTTTGCACATAAACTTCTGACGCTGCTGAACTCCTACAGTCCTCCAGAACTACGCAACGCCTGTTTGGGTAAAACGCACATTTGTCTTGTTATCCTTGTGAGAATTTGCCATTGAAGTAAGAATTATTGTGACTAATTAATACTACACCTTAACCTTAGTAACCTAAAGAACATCTTTTGGCTCGTTTGCTTTTTCAAACAAAGGTTGCTGTTTTGCTGAAGTGAGAACTTTTATTATTATTATATAGGAAGACATTGTTCACACACATACACATGTCTTTCTGTGTCTTAACTGGACATGCCTGTTTATGTGAGAGCTTTCTGTAGTAGACCTATGCAGAGTCATGAATTGGTTTCCTTCATGATTTGGGTTGCTCCTCTTCCTCAGACGTGCTGAAGGAGCTGGTGCTGCTGAGTCCACACGATTTCCTGCACACACTTGTGCCCTTCCTGCAGCACAACCACTGCACTTACCACCACAGCAACATCCCCAGTAAGTCTCTCTCTCACACACACACACACACACACACACACACACACACACACACACACACACACACACACACACACA
>JAVSBU010000086.1:2349737-2363392 GCA_033118015.1 Loricariichthys derbyi | reverse complement strand
ATCTGTTTGCCTGTGTAAAATCCTGGGGATTAACCAACAGTATACAGGGCTTTTTCAGCAGCAGCAGAACACAGCCTTTCTCACCCGCGTTTTAACATGCGATTGTAAGGGATAGATCTGTGTATTAATCCCTGTTGCCTGATGTGTACCGGATGCTATGGCGTCAAAACATCACTTTATTCGGCAGATTTAGCGCGTTTTATAGCGGTCAAAATGCCGGCCAATTTGCTCCACCCAGACCAGAACTACTGCGAACTTCAGTCTATGTACTACCCGCCGACTAAACCGTCTATGTGTAAATGGAACTTAAAGGTTAAATACTTGGGACTCCCCATCAGCTTCTAGAACTGAAGAAGCCTTTTGGATGAGAGGTGAAATATCTTCAAAAACCGTTTCGTCGTCTAGTTGCCTTTTACTCAACAGTCTCGTCTACCATGACCTGGATGAAAGAAAGCCTACACAGACACATTTGAATAGACCATTGCCCAGCAAATGAAGTTAAATTTGTACTGCACTAATGGTATTTACAATAAAAGTTTCAATCTCACATCTATGGAGCAGCCCATCATGGATCCTCTGGCCAGAGCTTTCTTCAGGATGATGAAGAGATCTGCAGGAGCTTTCTTGGTCTCATAATTCTCTCCGACTCCACCTGTGAAATCTTCCATGGCCTCTAGAGTGCTGCCTCCCTTCAGTGCCTCGTAGCTACCGTTCAGCCTGAGGCACAACACGTGCACATTAAATACAAAATTTTAGTTCATGGTTTAAATGGATGATTAATTCATCAATATCCAATAATTGAGCAGACACTCTTATCCAAAGCAACTTACAACTGATACAATCTTAGCAATTACAGTGGTTAGAATCAACTGAGGGTTAAGGCTCTTGCTTAAGGACCCGACATTGGTAGCTTGGCAGAGATGGGATTTGAACCCTGGACCTTCTGGTCCATAGTCCAGTAACTTAACTGCTTGACTACTACAAGCACAATGAAATACATCTTTAGATTATTGCATAATTGTTTTTTGGGTTGGTTTTATTTATTTTTCCATATACACTTGTCCTGGTCAGGGACCCAGGGATCTGATGCCTATCCTGGAAAATATAGTGCGAAGTCCACAGAGACAAGCAGTGGTCACTGTTGCAGCACCAGAGGATGATCCCCTGTTCTGCATCTCTTCCCTCAGAAGCAATCAAGCATGCCTGCGTGAAGTCTCGACTCAAACTTTTGTCACCACGGTGATGGTGCCAGTCTCATATTTTAGTGTAGTTACGGTATAATTTATGGACCTACTTGGCATAGGCTTTCTCCATGAGGGCGCTCCAGAACTCGTTATTGTCGGCCGAGTGGAGAAACACCAACTGGTTCCTCACACAGGGCAGCCGGTCATCTATCACCACGTCCAGCCATTTGTTATGCTGCCAGAACTGTTACGCAAACAGACACGCAACCATGAGTTCAGTCGTTCATTATGATGTTCTATCCAATCGAATACCAAACTTTAAACCTTCACCTGGAAATGAAAGATGCCAGCGTAGCCCCGGTCAAAGTTCTGCTCAGGCAGAATGACTCGCGCCAGGAGCTCCTTGTGTAGAGTCAGCGAGGCAATCGCCGCCAACAACCAGCAATCGCCTGCGTACAGACAACTTCTGCATTTGATTGAAGGTACAACACTGTACAAGTTCTCAAACTGTTATTTACAAAGTACCTTAGTTAATTCTTACATTTACCATTAAGCCCAAGGAGTCTTGGTCCTCCCAAGGTTCCTTCCTAATAACATTTAGGGAGTGTTTCCTTGCCACTGTCACCAAAGGCTTGATCGATTTGGGAATAACCATAAATATTAGAAGATAAAGCTACTCTATTGGACTGGGATCTGGTGGTTGTGGAGGCCATTTGAGTTGCAGTGACATGCACTGTAATCTTCAGCTTGAGATGATCTGAGCTTTATGGTTCTGGTTATCCCTCTGGAAGGAGCCATCAGAAGATGGTACACTGTGCTCATAAAAGGGATGCACACGGTCAGCAACAATACTCAGGTATTCAAGGGCTCAAAGTGTGCCAAGAAAATACCCCCACCCCACCATTACACCCTCAGCATCCTGAACTGCTGATACAAAGCAGGACGGATCCATTTCTTCCTGTTGTTAAAACCAAATTTTGACCTGACCATCCCGAATATCACAGTAGAAAGTGAGACTCATCAGACAAGGCACTCATCTGTTATGCAATTTTGGTGAGCCTGATAGAATTGTAGCCTCAGTCGCCTGTTCCTATATGAGAGGCGCTCAGTGTGGTTTTCTGCTGCTGTAGCCCATCTGCTTCAAGGTTGGACATGTGGTTTAGAGATGCTCTTATGCACACCTCAGTTTTAACTAAGTTTGCCCATTCTGGCATCAACAGGCCATTTTCTCTAAACACGGCAGCTTCTGAAATACTCCTCCCACCATGCCACGTTTAAAGTCAGTGAAATCACCTTTCTTCCCCATTCTGATGATGAACTTTAGCAGCTTGTCTTGCAGAGTTGCTGCCATGTGACTGGCTGATTATATTTGCTCCCATAAATATAGTGTATTAAGAGTTTATTTGCAGATTTTCCACATTTAGAGGATCGATTAAGTTCTAGGCAGTGCAGCTCTGATTTATATGTTTGTTTTTTTTACTCACCCAGCTGTCCCTGACATATGTCTGTTCTGTCGGCTCCTCCAAGGATGTACTTTGGATCTTTGCAGATTTGCTACATCGGACAGAAAGACAGAGTAGGTACTGATTAGTCACACTGGAATGTCGGTTACTTTATTTTAATCTCGGAGTACGAGGGTAGAAGGGAGTGACACCTGCAGGGTTTCTATAGGCGTGGTTACATTTTTATTCCCGTAAAGTTTTGACCCAGTGAGAAACATGTTTGTGATTACTGATACGTTTGACTTCTCAGTCCAGGTTACACCCACGTGAAAAATGTAGTCCGGCAGTCTTAAGCATTTCAGAAGTTGTCTGGTCACAAGCCAGAGAGATGTGTGTATAACCTGACTGAAACCTGAATGAAACTGACTCAGAAGGCTTCATCTTAAATTAAAAAAGCTAACGAGCATTCTTTTGATACGCTGATCATCTAACGACTACCTTTCATATCTGTTTTTTAATGTTCTAACACTATTAATTCATCAGTATCACTCAAATCCGTCTGCTAAAGCCAAATAACACCATGCCGTCACGGTGCTTGCTTTTATGATTAGCCATGATTAGCAATTAGCATAAAACTGAATTAAATACACATCAATAAGGTACAACAGTGAACACTGTTTATATTACGATGAATATAAGCACGAATAGCTACGTTAAACATTTAATTACCGGTACAACCTTTCTACAAAGTCATTTAAAGCATTTAGGCTAGGCTCCATAGTAAATGAAAGGAATCCAGTTAGCATTGTCATTGAAATGCACCGAGTGTCAATTAACTATCATTCATACTAGACAATACTAGCTCATTGGGTGTAAAAAACATTCAATATCTGACTGAAATCCCCCAAAACGCTTCAAAATAAGATTAAAACAACAAACTAGCTGTAAACAGCTAAAACATAAGCTAACAGCTAGCAATCTAACTGTATGTTTGTAGCATTTTCTGATTCCAAATTCTTTAACGTCCTGCAAATCTTCAACACTTCTGGAGAAACTTGTTTTGCTTAAAAAATTAATACATTAAATCACTTTAAATCCTTGTGGAAATTTCAGATCTAAGTTACAAACCAATATCTAACCATAAGTGCTGTCAAAAATATTAACAGCAGATCGATTGATAAATAATAGCACATATAGATAAATACCAAAAATAGGTGGGGACAAGAAAAAAATATTTTTTATTTTTAAACATTTTTTTAGCTATTAATTAAAATGTTGACGCTTTTGTCATGGCCCATGTTCTTTGCGTCTAATTCTCTGCATGTTCATAAATGACTCGGGGAATTTGGACTCTGGGCCAACTTATATTTAAAATCTCATAGATGACCATTTAAGTATAATTTAAACTTTATTTATTTCACATAAATGACAAATATGGTTTTGTTACAAAAATTACATATGTACTAACATTATTATTACTTAATATATTCATAAATTTAATAAACTTAATTTAATTAAACTTAGAGTGCTAAACTTTTAATTTTCTTAGAATTAATGAATTTATTTTATTATAATAACAGTAGGTTTTATGTAGCACCTTGTACAATCTCATGGTTGTTTTACAAAAACAGGAAAATTTAAAGGTTCAATCAGAAATTAAATGAAGTTAAAATTTAATCAAGTTTAGAACCTTTAAAATTATTCTATATTAATTTATTCAATTAATAATTCATAATATAATATTAATAGATTAATAATATAATAATTTATTAAATTATTTAGAGCCTTTAAAATGATTATATAAAATAAAATTTCACTTTATATGCAAAAAAATATATATATACCCTTATACCTTTCTACGTATGTTCACTAATGAGTGCCTATAATTTATTTTTAAATTGTTTTACCCTGTTTTAACACTGCTGATTCTGTTTAGGATTGTAAGGGGGTCTGGAGCCTATCCTGGAATTCACTGGGCACAAGTGGAAGCGTTTCATCAATCTTAATCTTAAAGATTCTTCAAAGGAGCATCAAGAGGACATTCTGCACCCCAAATTGGCTTCTCTAAATACAATTACACTACATAACAGAACAAAACGTTCACAAAAGTCATAATTGTTCAAATAAAGCCCGACTTTTTGCCTTTACTTTACTGAAAGTAATTTCTCCATTAAAGGTCACTTCCTGTTAGAATAGAGTAGTTTATTTATTTATTTTTTTTTTTAATATATAGAGCACATTTCACACGACAAAGTCGACCAAAGTGCTGTACAAAATAGACAATACAATGTAGACACGACAAAATAAAATAAGACATAAAAATGACAAATAAAAAGACATTAAGAGGCCATGGTGAAAAAATAGGTTTCAAGTCTGGATTAAAAAATTGCCAAGGAAGGAACAGACACTCAGTGGAAGATCATTCCATAACTTTGGGGCTGCAACTGAAAAGGCTCGATCACCTCTCAGCTTCAAACGTGAGTGAAAAACAATTAACAGTAGTGGATCAGAAGATCTCAGAGACCGTGGATCACAGTATGGACAGAGTAAGTCCTTAATGTAGGATGGTGCAAGCCCATGTAATGCTTTAAAAACAAATATAAGTACTTTAAAACAGACAGTTTCAGCAAGTCTGGAGGAAGCACAAAAAGAAGTATTTCTGTTTTGTGATCATTTAACTGAAGGAAATTATTTGCCATCCATAATTTTATCTCTTTAAGGCATTCACTAAACTGATTGATTGCTGTAAAGTCATTTGGTTTTAACAGTTGGGTATCATCAGCAATATATTTATTAATAATCCTGACGAAAGGAAGCATATATAATGAAAAAAGTAGTGGCCCTAGAACGGAACCTTGAGGAACCCCACATCCAAGAGTTACAGTGAAAGAAAAACAACTTTCTGGGTGGAATTATTTATCCAAGACTGAGATTTAAATCTCCTTTGACTGGTTCTTAATGGAGCAATGGAGTCAAGAGTAGTGGTTCAAGAGGAGTGGAAGAGTAAATAGATCATCCACCTTAATTCGAGGAGATGCTGCCTCCACAATATGCTTGTGCAAATTATATTGCAGTAAGTGAATTTATAGGCCCATAGGAATAGCTGAGTAACTTAGAAATGGGTAACTTAGTCCTTTTCTGTGTTTTCTGAAGCTCCCAAAGAAGGATATGAGCATGCTGGAGTCAAAAACTCCACAAATAAACCCCTGACTCCTTGCACTCCTGTTGCCAAACCTGAGCAGGTTAAGAAACCAACACCTGCACGCTGCACAAACCCAGCTCTGATTCTGAAGCCACTTTACTTAAATTGAGGTATCACCGCCTATGAGCAGTAATTATTAACACTCATCACAGTCATGTCACTGCAATTATATTTAAGGTGATCATTTCAAAAGAAATTAGGTTACATAACCCACTCGATTTCTCCTTAACTAAATGTTGGTACTGCAAAGGTGAAATGAACAGAATGAAGAATCCTGCAGCACTCAGGTTACTGTCTGGATCCTTCTTTACCTAGAGCCAATCAGAGCATCTTTTCATCATCTGAACCAGATAAGCTTGTTTGGTTTCAAGCAAACTATTTGGTAAGGAGCGAGGAGAGGAATGCAAATTATTTACTTTATAAAGATCCATAAAATCTAAGTTTTATATTTACACATCCAGGCAGGTGAAGTTTATATTGAGCATGCTCAAATATTACATCACAAATCCAAAATCCTTAACTTGTGCCAAATTATACAATCAATCAAATCCAACTTTTTACGTATTGTAACCCTCGATATCAAAGTGAAAATATAATAAACCTCATAAAGCGATCATAAACCTGCCCACCTTTCAGATCACACACCAATCGAACTAACCTTAGGCTCCACCTGAGATCAGTTATCATGGTTTTGATTACCGCAGAATAAAAGTGACTGCTTCTTTAACACTTATATCATTTAGCAGACATCCTTATCTTACAGTTTATACATTCTTACAATCTAAGCAATTATAGGTTAAGGGTTTTTCTCAAGGAACCAACATTGGCAACTTGGCAGAGGTGGGATTTGAACCCTGGACCTTCTGGTCCATAGTCTACCACCTTAACCGCTAGGCTAACTGGGTCCATGGCACGGCCAACACCTAGCAGAGACCGGGACAGAAAAATCTTCATCGGGGAAGCTACCAAAAGACCTATGTGTGAAATAGTAAAAAGGGTTTATAGCTGAGATTGTTCAGTCTGTGCATGTGACACCAATCTCACAGGCTTTACACAAACCTGGCCTGTACAGCAGGGTGAAAAGAAAAGAGTCTCGTATGTGCTTCTGATGCCATGCGGTAAACGGTTTTATAGACAGAGGAGACCACGATTGAAATTCTTAAACAGTGCATGTGATATATTTGAAGAAACCCAAAGACAGCACACCACCCAAAACAGACCATACTTGCTGTAAAGCATGGTGGTGGTAGCATTATGATGCGGGGATGTTTTTCCTAAGCAGGGACTGCATAAGCGCTCAGGGTTGAAGGGAAAACTGATGCTTCCCATTATACCCTAATTGCGGGAAAACCTGTGACCATCTGCTAGACACCTTTGGTCCAGTTGACCTTCCAACAGAACAGCGACCATAAGCACATCACCGCAAAGCAATGCAGTGGGTTATGGATAGGAAAGTGAATATATCCTTGAGTGGCCAAGTCAGAGCGCTGATATAGAGACCGAGTCAAACAGACGGCTGGGGGCAATTAAAGCAAAAATTTAAAGTAAATCAGGAGGGCTTATCACTTTTATAACCATGTAATTCTAGTTTGTCATTTTTCTTCATTTATTTACAAAGCTTTTTTCCTCGCTACGATCTAGATAAAGCGGAGAACCTTTAACCAGCTCTTTAAAGGGTTCCTATGAGTTTTGCCAGTCCATCGAGGGCATGGCAGCGGTTGATGGGTTCACATTCTTTTTGGCATCACAATCGTCCCAGAGTGACATCGTTTTTTTTTTCTTTTATATACTAATGAATAGGGAAGCTGATACTAAATCAGCCTCGGCTGGTGAAGTAAGAGGTCAAGAAGTCTTTTTTATTTTATTTAGAAGATGCCCTTATCCAGTCCGACTTGCAGTCTTACTGTCCAAGCCACTGTGGGTTAAGGGCCTTGCTCAGGGGCCCAACAGCTTGGCAGCGGTGGGATTTATTCTGTCTAAATAACCACTAATAGACTCTTTAAGCGTAATGTAAAAATGCAATATGTGGTACATGGTGTAGTATATCTCTGATGTCCAAATGTAATAGATTGGCTGGAAGGCTCCAGTGTAAACCACTTGGGACAGTGCTTAAATTGTCTCATCACTACTGTAGAGCTTTTTATTGACTTTCATTTATCACTAGCAAGGACTCAGCAGTGAGCTAAACAATAATCCATCACTGTAGGGACCTGACTCAAGTTCAGATGATGAATTGAGGCCAGGTTTGAACACCATATTCAGGCATTAATGACCATTATTGTGTGAGGGGACCCCGACTGGGTAATCATCCTCCAACTCCAAAACAGCCCCTAACCAGCCCAGTGAAGAACTAATATCTGTCCTGAGTAAGCTTACATCTTGTCTCGAAAGGTTCTGGAAATAGACAACACAACTCTGAGCTAAAAAATGAGACTAACAATAAAGGGGGGTCTCAGGCACTACACCCACATGGATCTGTGCCCCATGCAAGGCACGGTTGTCTACGTTCTATGAATTTATGGAACGGACCCGGCCACCTCCCCATGCCACATTATGCAATCCAGACCAGACTAAAGTGGAAAACCTGAAGGCTTCAGAGCTCTGAAAATGAACAGATCTGTCAACCCAAGACTAACTTCATCCCCATCTCCAGCACTCACACACTGATTGCTCACAGACTTATGATTATTTAAAAAATGATCAAAACTTCAAATTCTAACCCCCAAATGCACAGCTGGAGTCGGTACCTACCCCGGGCCTCTTCCACTCGAAATTGACAGGAACGCTCTCACTGTAGAACAACGAGGAATCGATGGCAGGGAAGTCTGGGTCCTCGAACAGCTTGTTCCTCTGCAGACACTCCTGCCTCAGCTGCTCGTAGGTCTTGCCGTCGGACTGCGTGCACTCAGCTTTGATCTGGGTGCTCACACCGTACAGAGTGGAAGCAGTAGGCATCCTTAGACCTGCTGCAGGACAAACACACACAGAAGAGAAGAGAGAAGAACCTGACAACACACTCGACTGAGACAATTCAGCCCACTGACATCTGGCTGTCTGGTCTCTTCCCGTCTAACAGCATGTGTGTACAGGACAGGCTGGGCAGGTTGTTCAAACAAACAGGTCTGACGTGCTGGGCGAAAGTCACCACGCCTTCAGACACTCCCATACAAGGAGGAATTTGCACTACCAGACGTCAGGAACGGAGCTGCATAACACCAGAACAGCTGATTTTATACGCTCTTAATGTAACGCTATGACACTTTATTAGGTACACCTTGTTTCTACAGTGTCCATTTTATTACTTCCACTTGCCATATAGATGCACTTTGTAGTTTTACAATTACAGGCGGCTGTTTTGTTCCTCCACATAATTTTTGTCCCCTTTATTCCGTTCTCTAACGGTCAGGACCCCCACAGATCCAGCACAGATCAGACGGTCTTAGAGACACTGTCCACTGTACAAATGAAAGACTGAAGACTGCAGAGCAGGCTTAATTTAGACCAACATTCTCTCCACACACTAGGTTTATGCTGGCACCACATTTACAGTCGTATTCATAAACAAGTGCACTTCCTTTCGCAGAAAACTGATGACCAACGTTTGTGCGGAAAAGTATTTACACCCAAAACAAGCTGGAGGCTTTAAGAATTCAGTGCCCAATTTAGTTCACACTAATGGTATTGCGTTAAATTATGACCTTGCTTTTGGTTATATATTTCCATGCAATACTGGATGGTTTGTTCATTACACTTAAACTCTTTCCCGTGGTCACAGAGTGCAAAATCACCTTTGAGAACTAATAGACACTCAGCGAAGCCCATGAGTCTCTGAGTGTCTGTGGCGTGTTTTTGTATTCACGTTTACAGCATTTAGCAGACGACCGTATCCACAGTGACTTACAGAATGGCTATATATTTGTCTTACATGTTAGTACGAACAAGATACAACTCAAGAACACAAACCAGCTAAACCCTGCACAATTTTTAAAAGGTGGGAATGCAGGTTCCTGAGGCTTGTTTCTAAAGTGTAGTTGCTTATTTGAGCTCTTGGTCTCCATCTCGCTAATATTCCTACAAGTTGGTTTTGTTAATCCAATAAAGTTACAAGGTCGTTTTCTTTGTCCGATCGAGTGGCCACTCCCACATCGTAATAGCTCTCCTGTTTTAGGCCATTTTACTTGTGCCAGTTCAGTTCTTTTGAGCTTTATAACTACTTTATCAGTCGTCTACTCGCTTGCTTGTTAGCTCAATTTTGACTTGAGACCATTCTAACTCTGTGGATGTGTTTAGAGACTTTGTGTGTAAGTGCTTGTGTTACTTTGATGACTTACCTCTATTTATTTGTACCAAGCTGTAAATGCTGCTGTATCTGTCCTATTGCAAGTCCCTAAGTCAGCTCCATCATACCATCCTCTTAAGTGTCACGACCTTAACATACACAGGGTCCTAACAGTATAATTAGCTATAATTATTGTGAACTTCCATAAATCACAAATCGTTAAGCATGTGTATAACACTTATGCTTACATGGTTCATACATTTATGTATCGTTTGTACTCAGTTTTCTCATTTAATTTTTATGATTACATTACAGCAGCCTAAATGGACGACGTGACTATGGTAACACCCGGTCATTGTCCACTTGATTTTTCACAGAACGTAAGTGGTGAGTGAGAATGAGATTGAAATTTAGAAAAGGGAACATGACGTTTATTGTTCATTCACTAATGAGATCCTATCCCATCTTTACAGTCCAGAAATGTCTCGCAACTAGTGGGAACTGGTTCAACATAAACAAGCAATAATTACCTCTTACAAAACAACGCAGGACATTTTAAAAATCCCGAGCCTTATATAGAAAACAGAGTCCTATGAAAATGAGGACTAACACAAACGAGCTTTGTACAGTCCATGAGTAGCTGCCTGACCTGTTCTTTCATAGGGACAAAACAGTACAGATGTCCATCCCACTAGCTCTGTCCATACAGTTCAGGGCGAGACCCGAGCTAATAACCCACTCCCTCACTGCTCCGGTTTCTCCTGGGCCGTGCCGGTGACCAGCAGCAGGTTGCAGGTGGTGAACTGCACGTTAAGGATGCTGCTCGTCTCCCCCGTGTATGCTCCCACCAGTTCGGAGCTGGAGCCGTCCAGAGGAACGGCCCCGCCTCCGTGAGCGTTCCTCACGTCCCAAACCCGTACGGAGTTATCCATGGCGGCAGAGGCGATGAGGGAGCTGTCGGGGCTGAAAGCCAGGCTGGTGATGGCACCCGTGTGTCCACGCAGCTCCTTCAGGACGTTGCCCGCTGCCAGGTCCCACAGCCGAAGGCGCTGGTCCTCACCCGCTGATGCTAGGTACCTGCCGGGAGAAGTTCGAAACGTGTCCACTAGGTTAAAGCTCAACAGATTAATAAAATGGTGTTCTAGAAATGCACAAATTAAGAGCTCACCTGCCGTCCGGTGAGAAGGCGAGTGCCATTACAGGGCCCCTGTGACCCGTCAGCAGGCGAACCGAGCCCCCGTGCTGCGTGCTCCACAGACGCACGGTCTTGTCGACCGAACCTGTCGCCACATAGCTGGAATTTGGATGGAAGCGCACGCAGTCCACATCGGCCAGGTGCCCGGCGTACAGACGGAGCGGGTGAGCACGGGACGGCGTCCAGAGCCGCGCCGTGGTGTCCTTTGAGGCTGTGCAGAAGTAGAGGCCGCACTGGCTCACGGCCACGTCCCACACGGGGTAGGCGTGGCCGCGGTACACGGCGGCGTTACTAAAGCCTCGCAGCTCCCAGTAGCGCACGGTGCAGTCCTCCGAGCATGACAGCAGAGCAGAGCCGTCGCGCGTGAACGCCGCTCCGTACACAGGGCCGCAGTGACCGCGCAGGATCTTCATCTCGCTGCCAGGCTCCTCTTCACTCTGGGTTAAGGAGACAATAAAAAGGGAGGTTAAATATTCAGCAGAAAGCAGAACATCCCTGGCTATGGAGCTGCCGCTCACCTCCTCCTCCAATAGGTCGCAGGCCAGACGGATCTTGGCCACGTTGGTCCTGCGAGGCCCCGCCTTCAGCTTCCTGGCTCTGAGGCTCCAGAGTTTGAGGGCGGAGTTGTCAAAGGCGGCGGCGAGGAGGCGGCTGTCGGGTGACACCTCCGTGGCATTCAGCATCTGCTCAGTGTTCTCAAAGGCGTAGAAACAGATGGTGGTGAGGGATGACGGGCCCTCGCGCACGCGCCTGATGCAGTCCTGAAGCGCCTCCAGCGCAGCCTCGTTCTGAGGCGGTAACCCCGCCGTCACTTCCATAGACTCCGCCCCATCCGCTCCATCTACCCCCACCCAGCTGCAGGACGACGTGGTGGTGGAGTTTCCGGTAGCGAGTCCCGTCCCGTAGAGTTGGTAGTCTGTACGCGGCACCGCAGACACTTCCACCTACAGGTTTAACGTCACTCAACAATTCGTTATCAAGCAACGGAAGTCCAACAACACAAAGAACCTCAACTCAAGAGATAAGTTTAAATATCTTCTAGGGAATTGCTTTTTTCTTAAAAACAGAATTCTTAAGTGGACTTTTTCCCCAAAATTGCATTTATGAACTTCCTATATTTGTTTTATTAACCGTCGCAGGTTTTTTCCTAAGAAAGCTTTCATGAAACTGGCTGTTAAAGACGACTTGTTGGTGTGTTACCTTCTAATTTACCTAAACGTTACATAACAGTTCAGTACACAGCTCTTACAATAATTCAATATTACAGCGTGTAATCTGCTGTCTGACCTGGAGGTGTGTGCTGAGCACCCTGCAGAGGGCGCTGTTGTCTTCACTCTGGAGGTAGCGTAGCAGGTAAGTGTAAGCCTCGTCTGTCAGGTACACCACGTACTTGTGCTCCAGCAGAGAGCAGAGTTTAGGGTTGGAGGACACATCCTGCAACATAATTAGGATGAGAGGAGTCAATGGGACTATATATAGCAAACATATTTACCTATCAATAATAATAATTATAACAAGAGCTAGTGTGATAGAAATAAAGATTTTACCACGAATTTTTTCCTACCAAACCTACCACAATCGTCTGAACTCAAACATTAACAGGAGCAGCTTCTTTCTGCACTCCTCATGTTATCCAAACTACAGTAATGGTAACCAACATGTCATGGCAACTCATTTATGAGGTGACTCAGAGCTGTGGTGGCAAACTGTGTTGTGCAAGTGTTTGCCAAGAAGAACAATATGCTGTGTGAAACTGTCGAAGAAGTCAATATGTAGACTGGGAACTGAGCTCTCAAAGCAACTGACCTGTGATGAGTCATCATACAATGGTGCAGGTCGATTTCTGACGCTGCGTTGATCAAACTGCTGTGTGTTTGGGTGTCATCACGGGATGACTGACTGTGATGTGATTGGATGAACTAATGTTTCGGCAGTTATTTGGGTGAACGAGCTATAATGTGTCGAGCTGTGACTGCGGTGACTTTCCGTTAATCAGGCGGTCACTGAAGTGACTTTCCGTTAATCTGAAGGTCACAGCGGTGACCGTCCGTTAATCAGGCGGTCACTGCGGTGACCGTCCGTTAATCAGGCAGTCACTGCGGTGACCGTCCGTTAATCTGGCGGTCACTGCGGTGACCGTCCTTTAATCTGGCGGTCACTGCGGTGACTGTCCGTTAATCTGGCGGTCACTGCGGTGACTGTCCGTTAATCTGGCGGTCACTGCGGTGACTATCTGTTAATCTGGCGGTCACTGCGGTGACTGTCCGTTAATCTGGCGGTCACTGCGGTGACGTTAATCTGGCGGTCACTGCGGTGACTGTCCTTTAATCTGGCGGTCACTGCGGTGACTGTC
>JAVSBU010000086.1:2333285-2349637 GCA_033118015.1 Loricariichthys derbyi | reverse complement strand
GTCTTCTACATGCTTTGCAAGTGGGAAAACCTTAAAAATCAGCAGTGTATCAAATACTTGTTCTCCCCACTGTACATACCAAAAGTCCATATATGGAAGGAACTGGGTGTAAATGGAGGAGATGAATGGACAGGTCAGTAGAAATGTATAGAGGGTGAAAATATAGCTATTATCTACTATTAGTGTATTAGCGCTGTGAAATATTCTGTAAATTGAATAGATCAAATTTAACATTTAAACTAGAATGGAACGCTTTAATGACTCCTTTTGCTGCATCACATTTCCTTATAACTTCACTCATGTAGGCTGCAGCATGTGTGAGCTGTTTTCTCTTTGTGCCAGGCATGTAGTTAAATGGCACAGGTTTTGCAGGTTATACATCAGTCACACTCGCTGTTTCTACCTTCATTGTCCATTTTAGAAGGTCCACTTCCCATAGACATGAACTTTGTAGTGTCACAGTCCTCACTCGTGCCACCAGAGGGTCCTCTCGAGCTACCGATCGCACATGCCCAGCTAATCAGCTCCTAATGGCGCCCAGCTGGTGTGGGCCCTTTAAATTCAGGACGACAGAGCTGCTCTCTAAACCTGTGTCTAATTGCTATTGAGGCTTGGCCTCTCTTTACCGTGTCAGTGCGATTGCTAACCTTTTGGTGCGATCGCTTCTCCTCATTTCATAGCGCGTTCGCTGCTCTCATTTAAAGGCACGTTCGCCTCCTTAGTTATCGGCACTTCTGCTATGCTTATTTAAAAACGCGACCACTCCTCCTTATTTACTTGCGCTTTCGCTGTGCTCAATTAAAGGGCACGTTCGCACCCTTAGTCATAAGTGCGTCTCCTGCGCCTTTTTTGAACGGTGCGTTCACCACCTCCTAGTGAGGTCACAGGGGATTCCCCCCTGACGTCAAATCAGGGATAATCCTGCTCCCCTGGGCTCACACATACGTTGCTCCCCAGCCCCTTCAGGGTAGTTTGTGTTCCTTCTCTATTGCGCTCAGCTTTTGCCCTGTTACCTCAGTTAACTAGCCCTTTTCCCATTTGTTTTCCCAGACAGTTCCCAACTGCACTGTCCGACCATGTGGTGGTTGCCGGAGCCTTCGGTGGGGGTCCTCCTCAGGGTCACAGGTACCACCTCACCCACCAAGGAGGGAGGTGGAGTAGGCACCAGGAGGGCCGAGGTAACCTGTAGGGGCCCTTAGGTAGTGTAGGGTCAGTGGGCCCCACCGGATCCGTCTTCCCTAACCGCCACATCTCTGTGCCGCCTATTGTTCGCCCCCTGCATTTAGGTCCTAAAAGTCTCAATATCATGACAAGCAGTTGTACAATTTCAGATTAAAGTACATCTGTTTCTCTACGTACTTTGTCTGTCACATTTTTGCTTTTTTCTGTGCAACCCGTGAAACCATTACAGCTCATAAGTATGAGTGCATTCATTAACTCTAATAACAACACAACACAAAGACATTTATCTATTTTTAAAAAAGCTTAAAGTCGCAATCAAGCTGCATTTCAATAGGATCTGTGTGAATGCTAACCTGTGATGATGAACCATTATCACAAACACAAACACTCTCCCTGACTGGAGTTACAGATGCACTCGGAGTTAAGCCACATACACGCCGAGATGCAGCTTGACCTTCCCAGACTCGTGTTCCTTTGGTTATAGTCTGTTGGTGGTTTCAATTTCCTGGATGTTCTTGCACTTTAATAGCAGCTCCAGTCAGACTAATGGGGTTTTGATGAGCTATTGTGTAAGATCCATCTACACTGATCGGACTGAGCTCCAGCATAATTCAGCCGCGCCGTAGAGAAAGATTCAGGACTCAGTAATCATTTTTTCCTATTGTTTCCTCTCTCTCTCCAGTCCTGGCCGCTCCCCTTCCTGCTATGACAATGAAATCGTCATGATGAACCATGTGTACAAGGAGCGCTTCCCGAAGGTCAGAGAAGTGCACACAACAGAGAACGTAACACACATAACACACACCGTCTCATAAACATATGTTTAGACATGTATTTGGCCAAAGTGATTCATTAAACAGGAAGTACTGAAGCTGTCGTTTCATAATCATTTCCCCCCCAACACAGAGTAAAAAGTTACAGCTCGCATATACGATCACATTCTTCTGATTAGCTAAGTGTAACGTGCTCTGCTACTCAAGGACATCTGTGATGCTGGGACACCCCTGGTCAGATATCAGGAAATTCAGAGACTCAGAGGAATGGGAATCTGGACAAACAGAACCAGGAATTTAACCTGGATGGGCAGAACTGAGACTTTGACTTGGACAGGTAGAACCAGTACTTTAATTTGGACACACAGGACCAGGACTTTAATTTGGACACATAAAACCAGGACTTTAATCTGGATACATAAAACCAGGACTTTAATATGGTCACATAGAAGCAGGACTTTAATTTGGAGACATAGAACCAGGACTGTAAACTGGACAGACAGAACCAGGAATTTAACCTGGATGGGCAGAACTGAGACTTTGACCTGAGCAGGTAGAACCAGTACTTTAATTTGGACACACAGGACCAGGACTTTAATTTGGACACTTAAAACCAGGACTTCAAACTGTATGCATAAAACCAGGACTTTAATCTGGACACATAAAACCAGGACTTCAAACTGGACACACAGAACCAAGACTTTAACTTGGAAGGGCAAAACCAGAACTTTAACCTGAACAGACAGAGCCAGAACTTTATTCTGGACACACAGAACCCAGACTTTAATCTGAAGACATAAAACCAGCACTTTAATCTGGACAGACAGAAACAGGATGTTAATCTGGAGACATAGAACCGGTACTTTAAACTGGACACACATAACCAGAACTTTAATCTGGACACACATAACCAGAACTTTAATCTGGACACATATAACCAGAACTTTAATCTGGACACATATAACCAGAACTTTAATCTGGACACATATAACCCAGATTTTAACTTGGACAAACAAAATCAGAACTTTAATCTGTACATATAGAACTAGAACTTTAATCTGAACACATAGAACCAGTACTTTAATCTGGACACATAGAACCGGTACTTTAAACTGGACAGACAGAACCAGACTTTAATCTGGACACACATAACCAGAACTTTAATCTGGACACACATAACCAGAACTTTAATCTGGACACATATAACCCAGATTTTAACTTGGACAAACAAAATCAGAACTTTAATCTGTACATATAGAACTAGAACTTTAATCTGAACACATAGAACCAGTACTTTAATCTGAACACATAGAACCGGTACTTTAAACTGGACAGACAGAACCAGACTTTAATCTGGACAGACAGAACTTTATTCTGGACACATAGAACCCAGACTTTAACCTGGACAGACAAAATCAGAACTTTAATCTGAAAACATAGAACCAGGAATTTAACCTGGACATACAGAACCATGACTTTAATCTGGACAGACTCCAGGACTCCAGGACTTTAATCCAGAACAGATTCCTAAACAAGTTCTACATCCAATTACATTTACATTTATGGCATTTAGGATACGTCCTTAACCAGAGCGACTTACAAATGATTCTTACAGTTTAAACAATTGTGGGTTAAGGGCCATGCTCAAACTGTGGCAGCTTGGCAGAGGTGAGATTGAACCCTGGAACTTCTGGTCCATAGTCCAACACCTTAACCTCTAGGCACTGGAGCATAATTAGTTTACAGATTGGTTAAAATGGAAAAAAATAAATAAATAAATAAATAATTATGGCATAGTAATGAAGTAATGAAGATGCATTTTCAGGCATCTGAAAATGTCCCAAACTGAAAATCAAACACGTGATAGGGAAATGTTATTACAAGATGCCTGAAATAGACAAATATACACCATAAAACAAAATAAACTGGTGGAATATTTAGGGTTGGGGTATTTTCAGCTACAAAAGCAGTTGTGTTTGGTGTTGATGCAAATTAATTCAATTATGTGACTAATTAATGTGGTGTAAATGTTACGAGCAGGCCACGGCTCAGATGGAGGAGCGTTTGGCGGACTTTATCCAGTCCTACTCTCCAGAGAACGTGCTGCCGCTGGCCGACGGCGTCCTGAGCTTCATCCACCACCAGATCGTCGAGCTGTCCCGAGACTGTCTGACTAAGTCCCGCGATGGCCTCATCACCACCGTGTACTTCTACGAACTGCAGGAGAACCTGGAGAAGCTACTGCACGATGTGAGTGTGTAAACAGTTAGAAGGGTTTGATTTAAACACCCTTAAGATCAATCAGGGAAATGTTTCAGAATTCTGAGTTTTTAAAAGAAATGTGTTACTTAATTATGACTCTTTTCTTAGGCGTACGAGCGTTCAGAGAATCCAGAGCTGACCTTTGTTACAGAGCTGGTGAAGAAGCTCTTCATTGTTATCTCACGGCCTGCCAGACTTTTGGAGTGCTTGGTGAGCACGCTCTCTCTCTTTCTTCTTCGTGAGTAGATGTCTGTGACAAATGGTCCATTCCCAAATCGCCCCCTACACCCTACAGGCTGTAACTACCACTCACCTTACAAACTTATTGATCAGATTGCTTACAAAATCAGATTTTCTGCAGTTATTGGATTATTAAATGCATGTAATCGTTTGCATCCACATCCTGTTTTGCTAAACCCCACCTTTCCATGATTGCCATGGTGATGCCAGTGTGGTCAGGTGTTATATGTCGGGGCTGGAAGGCATTTACCCAGGGTATAATAACTTGGGGTACACATAATAAAAGTGTTGCAAGACCATGCTTGGCTCTAGAGAGTCCTGACAGCCGTGATTTATTTCTAATACCTTGGATGTAATAGTGAAAATGTCAAAGAGCCAGAGCGTAATATCACCAGCCCAAGTGCTGAGTGAAGTTTCCTCTCCCCCTGTTACCTTTCTCCTGATAAAAAAAGCCCACTGATGAATCTTTAAACCAGAAATGTGGTCTCTTCTTGCCAACATCCATCATCTTCTTCCCTCCATTCTCAGCTCAGTAGTCCTCATCTCTGAGGGATGTTATGCCTGTCACTGTAATGGTGCTGGAATTTTTATACTATAAGATAAGCTCGGTGTTCTCCTCAACGAGAACTATAAGCCGTAACAAAAAAAAAGATTAAAAGATAGTTATATTGTCACGATGTGGGTGGCAAGGTGGAAAGGAGGTCCCATATGCAGACAGCTTCTTGAATAAAGGTAGGCTTCATTGAAGCGTGGTGATGACTAGGACACATCCGAGGTGAAGTGGACCCGGTTTTACAGCCGGCGTACCGATCCGGCCAACCACATTGCGTGGACCCGATTTTATGGGCGAATGTACCGAGCCAGCCAATGACTGAGACAAAGGGGAGGTCCGAGCAAGGCATGCAAGAGTGCAACAAGGGGACACACCCGAGAGATAACCTGCCTACAGTAGCGGATACCCTAGCAGTATCCCCGCGTGATCGTCCAGGCAGTGCCGGGATACCACAGGGGGTGCAGATAGCTCAGAGTCACAGCTACCTGCAGGTCTTACTCCACCCTCTACAAAGGAAGGGTGGTACCTTCGTCCCTCACCTCTGTCCTCTGGCACCAAGAGCGAGACTGGTACAATGCACTAGCTCGGGACATGCCTAGTGTGTAGAGATACAAACCACACGTCAACTTAAAACCCTGTCAAACACCCCACACCAACTACGTGAGCCACGGCGAACCAGTACAGTTGCCGGGCCGACAGACATAAAAAGGTCTTACCGTAAACAATGGCCCACAACAACTGATTCGCGTGACTTGCCTTAAGTAGCCGGTGACAGCTGAACCCAATTTCTGAGGGCTTGATTATCTGTGTCTGCCATCACTAGCTCTGCACATGCACAGGATGCCGATGCCTCATTGGGTTTAGCTGTGATGTCATCTCCATGCCAGGCTGCCCGTGCTAGTCAGAGCAGACCTGGCATGGATCCTAATATATATTGATAATAACTAAAGCAGGACCCATTCTTAGGATGGCCAGGGGGGCCCCTATGTTGTCAGTCATTTTCGTAGTTTTGTTCCGCACTCCAAGTTGCAGTCTGACAGTTCAGTTCCAGCATGTTAGATCATGTAAACATAGATGCTGTGAACAGGGTGATTGGATCTTGGATTGGGTTATGTGGGATCATTGGACCTTTTGACAACAGGAGTCTGAGATGATTGGATCTCACAATCATATGAGTCTGGAATGAAACATTGAAACTTGGGAAAAATGACCCAGAAAACCAAAGATCATTGGGACATAGTGCTCTGGAGTAGTTGGATTCTGGGAGCAGAGGAGCCTGGGATTATAGGATCCTGGGAACCAAAGTTCCTGGGGACCTATGGTCTCAGAATATTTTGTCTTCAAGTTTATATGGTACCATATATGCCCTCAGAGGTCCCATATAACCCTATGATTCCAGGAGCCAATCATCCCAGGATTCTATGTATTAATAATCATTTGATCACGGGGTCCCTATGTATCCAAGATCCAATGATTCTTCTCCCTGGGACCATATGGTCTTTGGAACACAGGTCTCTGAGATCATAGGGAATTTTAACCATTGGATACATAGGCAAAACATAGTAGTCTGTGATTACTGGCTCAGTAAAATAGGAGCCCTATATCATAGAATCATGGGAACAAGGCCTGGGATCATAGGTTCATGGGAATATAGGAGACCGGAATTGTTCAATCTTGGCAACATAGAAGTCTGAGAACACTGGGTTCTGGGATCCTAGTGACATCAGGCTTATATGTTGCTCTGCTGTTAAAATATGAGCCTTTGTATTTATTTTCTTTACGTTGTGCAGGAGTTTAACCCAGAAGAGTTCTATCACCTGCTGGAGGCGGCCGAGGATCATGCCAAAGAGGGACATTTAGTGAAGACGGACATCCCTCATTACATCATCAGTCAGCTCGGCCTGACCAGGGACCCACTGGAGGGTGAGGCACATGGACATGTGCAGTGATAAAGAGGCTGAAGGATGCAAATGGACAAGACAGGGTTTTACTTGTGAGAGCAAATAGGAAGCTAAAGACAAAGAACAATGTATAAGTGAAGGGAGTAAAACCTTCATGGTGGTAATGGTCTTGATGCTTTGGGTCTAAAACATCACTTTACCTGTCATCGTTTCCTATATCAGTGCTTTAGTCCCTAATGCAGAAATAATAACAGCCTATATGATAAATTGGTGTAAAAATTTAAACTGTTAAAGCATTTAGTGTTAGAAATGATTTGAACTTTAATCAAGTTATGTTCCATTTTGTTCGTTTCTTTTCTCTTCTCTGGTATATTTTGTCACAGTCTATATTTAGCCCAGCTTTAGCGTCTCATCAGTGCCTCTCGCTTCATTTCTCACCCTCCCTCACTGTCTCTCGGCTGCTCCCTGTTTCATTAACTATGTAACAGTTGCTTGGTGACTAGGGGAATGTCTAATGCCTTATTCAAGCTGAAACTTCAAACATATTAGTGAGGTTCAGGGGGAAATCAGAATAGGTCACACCATTTACACCTTTTTTTCATACACCTACCAGTGTCAAAAATATTTAAACTCACCATTTAGTCTATTATGTACACCTCATTGTTTCTACTCTTGTCTATTTATTAGTTCCACTTACCATATAGATGAGCTTGATAGTTCTGTGTGGTGCTGGTATGAGTGGATATGACACAGCAGTGCTGCTGGAATTTTAAAGGTCAAACCAAAGATCCCCCCCAAAAAAAGTCACATGGTTCATTTATGCTCCATTTAGGTTCCCAACCTAGTGACTGTTTAAGGGTGCAGGGGAGATGAATACGGAGTCACACGGTTCCTTTATGCTCGGTTCCCTCCAAGCAACCACACGAGGGTGCAGGAACAGGAACTGCCAGATGTGAGCAGCACTGAGGGAGAAATATTCTATCCCGAAACATTACCCACCCCCTCCCAATACCATGGGCCTGGGCCCTACCGCCATCCCTCTGCAAAGGATGACATTACCTGCTAACCCTACTCCCTCACACCTGGGAGGAAACACGGTGCGTACTGTAGGAACGGTACCTTGCATCATTCATGCTGGAGGATTTCAGGTGCCTTGGTGCCAACCGGTACACACCACAAAGACCCATCTCCTTTGACGGTGGAAGTAGATAGGTTTGGATGGGTGTCCTGGAGATATGCAGGAGAGCGCTGCTGAGGTAACGGCAGGGGGTGGCCATCAATTACGGATAGAATGTTCCTCCTATCTCCACCATTTCCTCTTTCCTACGCCCTCTTGTGCGGTCACTTGGAGGGAACCGAGCATAAAGGAACCGGGTAACTCCAGACTCATCTTCCTAGTGCCTTTATGTGGTCACTCAGTTGGGAACTGTGCATAAATGAACCACTTGACTTTGGGATTCGGTTGCCGAAGTCAAGATCAGTTCCACGCGCCCACTCAGCCAGCCTCAGTGGTTGGGGCTTGGGATGGTAAGGGTTTTTATGTTCACTTATCTAAAAACTCCAGCAGCACTGCTGTGTCTGATGCACTCATACCAGCACACCACACACATCGGTGCCAGTGCAGTGCTGAGAATGATCCCCCACCCTAATAGTTCCTGATCTGTGCTGGACCTGTGAGTCCAGAGGCAGTTTGTGCTCATTAACTACTGTGCGTTGATTGAGGAATTTCTCTCTCATGTAGAAATGGTGACCCTGGATAGCTGCGAAAGCGAGGGGCCACACACACCCGAGACCGATGACTCAGCTGAGGTGAGATGTGTGTTTGTATTTATTCTTAGCCCTGTTCCCAAGTTCTTTCCATTGGTTCCAATGACCAATTAATAGTATGATCTGGTGTGGTTGTGTTTGTGTGTTAAATTGTTAAGATCCATTCCCAGTGCCGTTATGAAATTGTGTTACATAAGAGCTTGTAGTGGCTTTGTGCCCAGCAACTTTCCTTCTAAATAAATGATCGTGTCCCTTACAGTACTGCTGCTTGATGATTGGAGCAATCATTGTGTTTTTATCTGCAGGGTAAGATGAAGGCCATGAAGCCACCCTGTGAATCAGACTTTCAGACCATCAAGCTAATTAGCAACGGAGCCTATGGGTGAGAATGAACACACACACATACACATACATTGACGTTGCTGCTCAGGCCTGACATACTGTATTTCATCACTGCTTTTTTTAGTTTTAATGAGAACCAAATGCAGCTGGATGTAGTCAGTCCTATTCAGGGCTTTCAGCACCAAACCCAGTGATTTGACTTATATTATATTACCTATAAACTAGACTGTTATAAATAACTCAGTGAGCTTCTGCTGCTGAGAACAGTGAGGACTGAAAGGGGATGGAATCAGTCTATCTATGGGCCCTGTCATTAGCTCGGACCTCATGGTCCTACACCGCCTTCCCCTCTTTGCAGGAGAGGTGGTACCAGCTGGCCCTGTCGCTAACGGTAAAGCCTTAATGGTAAAGCAATGTGAGGAGTGTGTAAGGTGTAGCGTAGAGTGCTAATGCAAAATGGAAGCATTTCTAAGCTCAAAAAGAAACAGCATTTAAATGCGGAAGTCGGCAGTGAAACACTGTAATTCTGGTTAAGGATACTCTGCGGAACTGGCTTAAATAATGCCAGAATCAGGTGTTCCACATCAGCGCTTAATGGGTGCTGTGCGTCCGGCATTCCTGTTGCATGCTGGGAGTTGTAGTTTGGGCCGGTGAGCCAACTTGGCCCATTAGTGAGTTGAACTGCAGCAGCTGGCCTCATAACAAAGGAAGATAATTGGATATAAAAGGACTAAAGCAGTTGGTCTACTACAAAGTGAAAGACTGTGATCAATTAATAAGATTATAATAATAATGTATATTTGCCTTTTAACTTTAGAGGTTGAACATGAATATTGAAGAGATAGACAGGATCAGGTAGCCCAAATAAGCAACGGACCTTCAAGAACAAGGCCAAAATCACTTAGAATAAGCATACCCGGCAACCGAGACATGAATGATGGCCTTCGGCTCTTAAAATCCTGCTTCTGCTTGTAGATTCAGTCTTTACTGGCTTTTTACACCCACAAGGTCCAGACTTAAAAGACATTTTTATTTCATATTCTGATTTATTAGAATTGTTAAGACCTCGGTTGTTAAAGCTAATTGATGTTGATTGGATGGTTGTTAAATTGTGCTTACCTGTATTAGATCACTTGTGGCAACAACAACACTTAGTTGCATTATACAGATCTCTAATTATATATGTATACTTATATTTCCTACCTGATTAAAGTCCTCAGTTTGACTCCTCTCACTGTCTCTCTCCACAGGGCCGTGTATCTGGTGAGGCACAGGGAGACAAGGCAGCGTTTTGCCATGAAGAAGATCAACAAGCAGAACCTGATCCTGAGGAACCAGATCCAGCAGGCCTTTGTAGAGCGAGACATCCTCACCTTCGCCGAGAATCCGTTTGTAGTCAGCATGTTCTGCTCCTTTGAGACACGAAGACACCTCTGTATGGTCATGGAGTATGTGGAGGGTAAGACGCGTGCACACACACACACACACACACACACACACACACACACACACACACACACGAGGATGTGGAGAGTAATATCTAGGGAATATCTTTGTGCATAGGACTTCGTTGCAGAAAAGTTTTGCAGTTAGAGAAGAACTATAATTTCAGCTTTCGAAGAATGTCAAGTGGGGGGTGCACCCATGTGTGCAAGTGAAGAAAAAAACATTCCGTTTTTGTGAGTGAAGCTAGAGGACACCAAACATATGGATTACGGTCAGTCTCGGCAAGCTTGCTGAAATTCACAGCTCAGGCAAGCATGTACCCTGAAGGGTGAACAAGCCCGTTGCAGTATGGTGTCTGACTCAGCTGGAACTCACTCCAAGGACTCAAACCTGGTGCACAAAACACATGGTCACCACATGTGCTGGTGCTATGAAGCTGTCTGAAAGAGAATGTTTGTCCACACACAATGGAAAGGGACGATGACTGTGTCAATGACACTCTGTGACTTTATATTAGGCTACTGTAATCTAAAAATAAAGGGTATTTTATAAGCCAGATGAAACAGAGACTTAGCGAGTGAATGCAAACCAGTTTATATAGTCATTGCCATGATGGGGACAAGTAAGGGGAGGACGCAAGTCTAGAATTAGAAGAGGCTCAAACATAAGAAAAAAGGGACGAAAGGCGTGCCTCAGCTGGCAGAAAGGGCGGTGACACCTGGCGTGGCAACTCCCGTGACAAACTGGAACAAAAAACGAGGTTGTCCTGGGGGGGTGGGGGGGATTTGAACCGAGGCCAAACCCAGGCCACGCGAGTAGAGGACAATCTCTTAAGCGGTGTGCCACATGGCCGCTGGAGTAGGTGCATATGGTTACCCAAACGAGGCGAGAAAGGGAAGTGTGAGGCAGGCAGCTCAGGCGGCATGAGTACTGACCCTGCCGAAGACCCTGTGACCTCGGGGATGACCCCTACCAATATCCCTCTTCAAAGATAATACCATTCCCAGCTTTCCCTGGAACCTTGTGCTGCAGCGCTGGCAAACAGCAAATGGACAGGTAGGTGGCAGAGGGAAGAGAAAAGGGCATGAGTAGCGTGAATCCCCTAGTGGCTAAATGGCATGAGTAGCACAGATACCCTATTGGCTGAATAGTGCGAATATTGTGAATAGCCTAGCAGCTGAATTGTGTGAGTAGCATGGATAGCCTAGCGGCTGTGAAGTGAAAGTACCATGTATGGCTAATGAAGGTAGCCTAGCGGCTGTGAAGTGAAAGTACTGCATATGGCTAATGAAGGAAGCCTAGTGGTTGTGAAGTGAAAGTACCACATATGGCTAATGAAGGTAGCCTAGCGGCTGTGAAGTGAAAGTACCGCATATGGCTAATGAAGGTAGCCTAGTGGCTGTGAAGTGAAAGTACCGCATATGGCTAATGAAGGTAGCCTAGCGGCTGTGAAGTGAAAGTACCGCATATGGTTAATGAAGGTAGCCTAGTGGCTGTGAAGAGAATATAGCACAAATGGCTAACAGAACTAGACATACAGGTCTCACAGCATAAAGCATTGTGCCTGTTAAGAGCGCGACAAGAGGCGCTGCTGTGAGGTGGCTTATATAGCCCTAGAAACAGGTGTCCCTTGTCAGCCCTGATTAGCACCGTGGCTACTTCATGCTTGGTGTGCGCTGGGAGCTGTAGTTCCCTCTGGGACACTTCTGCTGTGTCTCCTGTACATCGGTGCAGATAATGTGCTGCGTGTTTTATTAAAAGTGATTTCTGTGAAATTGTACGTTTGCTTTTCATTTAAAGGAGCCATTAAACCACAAAGTCATTTAAAGTTTGATCATTTTTAATTCCAGAGGTGACTGTATAGCCACAAGTCTATATTCCATGGCCCCAAATGCAATACAGAAATATGACTCGTTGTAAGAAAAGTTTGCTCTATAAAATATTTACTCTCCATTGTAGCACCTCATTTAAACCTATAAATAAGGGTTCAGCAATTTTAGGATAGCACATCATTCTTAAAAACACCTTGATTTCTTTGAGCTCGGGAGCATGGATATTTGCCCGGTCCCTTGTGCAGGTTGTGTATTTGTGCTGTGTGTATTCAGTTTCTGTTTCGGAGTGGAAAAGCTGACAGTGCAATGTACCCACACATCCCTCTGTATCCGTGTCTCGCTTTCGATCAGTCCACAGGGTGTTATGATGACTAGTCAGTGTGTACGGTGACACATTCAGGCTTTAAAAGCTGCTCAGCTGTGTGTGTGGGAGACGGTTTAACGCAGCTGATCTCACTGCTGCTCCTGGTCACTACTCGCACCCACACAGCTCTAGCATCAGCTTAATGAGGCGACTCATTAAAACCCAAATCATATTGATAACTATGTCCGTGTGACACTTTACTTCAGAACTGGAGCTGCAACCCTAATCAAGCTGATGGATTTTTACTATCTTATATCTTATACAGTATTTCTTGTATCAACATTGAACCGTCGGTAATTGTACATTTTTACATGCTAGGAGGAGACTGTGCCACCCTGCTGAAGAACATAGGGGCACTGCCAGTGGAAATGGCCCGTATGTACTTTGCAGAGACTGTGCTGGCTCTGGAGTATCTCCACAACTATGGTATCGTGCACAGAGACCTCAAACCGGACAAGTGAGTGACTCAGAGTGAGCCAAGAGGTTCTGCTACGGGACTAAATACAGAGTACTGGTTTGCCTTTACTATATTTGTCAATAAACATCCATTACTGCATTTCCAGCAACACTTTCCAAAAAAAGATGGGATGGTAAAGCATTTATCTCTTTCTAACTTTGCCATTTCCTCTCGCAACACAATAGGTTTTGATAGTGAGGATGAAGGATGAAGGGGACATTGTGGGCTTCAACCACACGACCCCATGAGGACACAGGATGGGCCAGAAGGGGGCACCAAACAGTGCAGAATGAATGCACACTTTCCCTACACTACACTTCTATACCCTACCATACCTCGAGCCTCCTAGCTTTACCCCATTCCTCCCTCAAAGGAAAGGTGGAACCCTCATCCCTAACTCCCTCGGGCGCCAACACACCGGACAAGTGTGCCCATCCCACTGTGCCTTCTACAATTGGCACAGCGACCATGACGCTGCAATATGGGTGGAATTTCAACTCACCCATGGCGCCACAAAGCAGATATGACAGACCAGGGACGTGCCTAGCGTTGGGGACGAGGATAGGTCCATGCATTGCTGAAACCCCGTCGATACCTACACTGGTTACATGTGGTCGACGATGGAGCATCAGTGTGCGTCGGGCCAACAAACCATGAGACAATCAATGGCGCTGTGCCGACCTGCTCAGTCGTCAGCAATTTATGGACCAGTGCCAGCTGAATCCAGTTAGCGAGGTTCAATGCCATATCCACAATAGCTCACGGCCCATGCACAGAATATGGCTGCCTCGTGGTTCAATTCCTTGCCAGTTCCACACAGTCCCCTACTGCTGAGGAGAGGATCTGGCATGAATTGTGACTCTGTCCCAACTTTATTTGAATGTTTTGCATGCCAGAAATTCAGGAATGGATGTTTACAAAATTAAGTGTTAATAATTACGGAATTGTGTCTCTGTTGTATCCTCAGTCTACTGATCACGTCAATGGGTCACATTAAGCTGACTGACTTTGGACTCTCTAAGATGGGTTTGATGAATCTGACAACAAACCTGTATGAGGGCCACATTGAAAAGGACACTCGGGAGTTTGTGGACAAACAGGTGGGAGACAACCCACAATTAATCATAAGAAGCATATGGTAGCTTGTTTGCAATTACCATATTCTGGTAATTACCAGATTAGCTCAGTTACCTCATCATGCTGTTAAATGTAAATGCCAGCTGTTGAAACATCAGTACGTGACCACCTGTTTTCGAACCCCGGGCTGGACTCACAGCTTTAAAATGGGGTGACATGGATATGAAAGTTATACATATAGAGCATAATTGATTTCTGTGTCTGTCAGGTCTGTGGTACCCCAGAGTACATCGCCCCAGAGGTGATACTGAGGCAGGGATATGGGAAGCCAGTGGACTGGTGGGCCATGGGTATTATTCTTTATGAATTCCTGGTAGGCTGTGTGCCTTTCTTTGGGGACACACCTGAGGAGCTGTTTGGTCAGGTGATCTCAGGTGAGTAAACGTGTTCATGTTATTAACATGTTATGGAAAATGCAATTCTTTTTTTTCTAAAAAAAGTGTCTTATATTATCTTTGACTTTCATTGCATTGCAAACAATGTAAATCCAGGTTTTAATTATTTGTCTGGTCAGTTTTATTTGCTAATAAAAATCTATTCCTGCATTTCAGACCTGCAACACATTCCAAAAAAGGCCAATTTAGGGCCAGCAATTAGATTTAAAAAACTAACTAATTATGTAATTTCCAACAGTAATCATGATTTGGTATAAATTCTGTCATGGTGGGGGCTGAGTATGGGGAGGACCCAAATGCAGAGTGGGGGTCCTGGGACCCACTAAGGGACAAAAATGGGGTTAAAGGGCGCAAAGTACCGGCCCAGGAGAGCAGCAGAACCCTTTAAGGAGGTGACGGTAGGGAAAGATGGGGCTGAAAGGGAGACAAGGAGCCACGTGCCACAGGAATAGAACCCGGGCTGAATGAGACAGACGAGGGTACTTGGGCATTGTGCCACTCAGCACATGGGAGGGAAGCTGAGGAAGAGCAGATGTGAACAAAAAGGAACAAATGTGGGTGAAGTTCAGGCAGCACCAGCGGCGCAAGTGTTGACCCTGCCATAGAGTCTGTTACCTCGCAGTGTCCTCTACTTGTAACCCTCTACAAAGGGCTACCATTACTAACTGTCCCGGGAACTCGTTCCACAGTGCTGTCTAGGGTAGAGGGAGACGTAGGTAGAGATGCTCGCTGGGGAGCAGGTGTTGAAAAAAGGAGAAAATAGCAAAAATAGCCTGGCAGCTAAATAGCGTGAGTATGGATAACCTAGCGGCTAAATAGCGAGAATAGCCTAGCTGCTAAATAGCGAGCTAATAATACGGAGTGAGTAGAGAACTAGCTAAGTGGCTAGCATTCTGATGGAGTAACACACATCTCAAGACACACAACTCAAACAACTCAAGACACAAGTGCTGCTCTTCTCCTCCATTTGTCTCTTTAGATCCATCTTTAAATACCTCTTCGAACACTAGCTCAATCACACCCCATACCCGGACGTTCTTGAATTTCTGGGAATTTGCTGTTGCTCTGTTTATAACCAGTAACCTTTTGAACACATGACTGAGGAGTTGTGTAATACCATGTTCCCATTTTGAGTGTAGATGATATCGCCTGGCCTAAGGGGGACGAAGCATTGCCTAGCGACGCCCAGCACCTAATTTCCACCTTGTTGCAAACCAATCCACTGGTACGATTGGGGACAGGTAGGTTTATGACTTTTTGACAGATAACTGCTCTGAGGTGTGGATGGATGATAGGATGCTTTGAGAGACGAATAAATGAATGGATGCTAATATAGGTGGATCGAGAGCTGGGTGGTTGTATGATGTGTAAAGACATGAATGGATTCTCTGTTAGATGAATGATTGGTCTGAGGAGTGGAAGACTGAATGATATAATTGATGGATGATTGGGTGGATCGATGGATACTATGAGCTATGAAGGGTTGGAGTCTGTGATGGATGATGCATAGATAGATGAGGGGTTGCCATGATGGATGGGTGAACCTTGAAACACTGATAATGTAAAGGACTTCTGAATGCTATCAAGGATGTTTGGTTGCTTAAATTGGGTATACTAGCATGATTGGATGGATGGATGGATGGATGGATGGATGGATGGATGGATGGATGGATGGATGGATGGATGGATGGATGGATGGAT
>JAVSBU010000086.1:2165108-2177912 GCA_033118015.1 Loricariichthys derbyi | reverse complement strand
TGTGTGTGTGTGTGTGTGTGTGTGTGTGTGTGTGTGTGTGTGTGTGTGTGTGTGTGTGTGTGTGTGTGTGTAGTGCTATTTAATGGAAAAAGAGTCTTTCTCTAGGGTCCAACAGCAAAGTAAAAGAACAAAGAAAAGATTCTCTCCTTTATGACTGTTTGCACATTGTATCAGCTTCATGGTTCTTGGGCTAGTAGATATTTGTAATGGTTTAGCTGCTGGACTATTGACCAGAAGGTCCAGAGTTTACTTCTACACCTAAGCATTTGTCAGATGTCCTTATCCAGAGCAGCCTACAACTGATTTTTACAACTGTTCGAATCCAAGCAACTGTAGGTTAAAAGTCATTTTTTGTAGACCCAATATTTGCAGCCTGGCAGAAGTGGGATCTGAACATTGGACTTTAATCACTAGGCTACGCGGGTTAAGCCCCAGCTCCTCTATGCTATTACCGTTTGGGCTCTTGATCAAGGCCCTTAATCCACAATTGTTTGGATTGTCATTGTAAGATCTAATCAATTAGAAGTTGCTCTGGATAAGCAAGAGCACAGTGATGCAATCAATCAATAACTTTGTCTCCCAGTGTGTGGAGTTTGCATGTCCTCCCCATGTCCATGTGGGTTTTCTCCAGGTACTGCCACGTGTGTTAGGTTAATTGGTGTTTCCAAAGTGCGGGGAGTGTGTGTATACGTGTGTGAATGGATGTGCACTGTGATTGACTGAGTTGTGCCTGCCTTGCGCCCTGTGTTGCTCGCAGCAGTTAAGACAAAGAAAGCATGAATGAACAGGGTCTTTTAATATGTCGAATTCTGGCCACTAGATGGCGTGGGTTGTGCGTGGATGAGCGTGCGTGATGACGTCATGTCGGGTGGCGGTGTGTTAGCTGAGGGTTTGGGTGCTCGCTCTTTTCAGCTGAGTCTCTCCAGCAGCCAGCGGTTCGGATCAGCTTCTCCTGAAACCTTGCTCCATCCAACGCCATGATCATCTATAAGGACCTCATCAGCGGTCAGAATGTGTACTATTCTCCTTAATTAGTGGAATTGTGTCACTATTTTTGTTGTTCGTTGTGTTTTGGGGTTTTTTTTCGCGCGCCGGTTAAATTGCGGCCTAGCGTTTACATCCGTTAGCAGTTTTTTATGCTTGCTAGCTAGCTAGCTGTTATTAAATGTGTTTTTTTCTTTTATTTCGCGTATGGTGGTCAGTGATAACACTTGGGTTGAGTTTTTTAAGATATTTGGAGACGTTTTAGGTTTAGAAATGTAAGGTGTACGTCCAATATTTGGACTAATTTCGTCTGTTGTCTCGTTAGCTTCGAGGCTAAAAGCCGGCGTTTTATTATGCTATGCTAGCTAGTTTTTCTTGGGCAGGCTTTAAATGTACATGTTGCTTCAAACCATGTTTGGTTTACACGTTTATTTAACCTAATACTTAATTTAGTAGGGGTTTAATTCGTGTCCCAACCGTTATATATCGCGTTATTAGCTGGTGAGGTAACACGGTTTGTGTTACGTGGCTTTTATGGGCCTTAGCATCCCTTTAAAGCCACATGATCCCGAGCTCTCTGTTTAGAATAACGACTTGATTAATGATCTCCATTCAAACATCTGATCTGAAATCGATCCCATTACAATCCACATCTGGGATTAGAACAAGGGACTGTGGTAGCCTAGTGGTTAAGGTATTGTACTATGGGGCAGAAGGTTTAGGGATCAAATCCCACGTCTACCAGGCTCCCACTGTTGTCTATGAGCCAGGCCCTTAATCTACAATTGCTTAGATTGTAAAAAATGTATAAATTATAAATCATTCTGTATCTGGGTCTCTGCTAAATGCCTTATCCTCAGCAGCCACTGTGGCATCTGAACCGCTGTTTAACTTGTGGATCTAAATTTTCATGAATGAGCAAGTACAGCAACTTTAATGTCTGAGCTCCTGGGTCAGTTGGCTTTTTTCAGTTATTTGCTGAGCATTAATTCTACACTTTAACAAATGGTTGTAATCCTCTACTGGCCATTTAAAAACCATCTGATTCTTAACTCTGCCATTTCCACACGATGACTCATCCTAAACTTATCATGTAAGGACTTGACGGAGTCTGAATAAGATTTTAAAGTCTGTGTGAACTTTCTCTTAAGCCTCTAAGTTTGCTTTTTTTAATTTGTCATTTGAGGGATGCTACCGAGCAGTGGTGGTTCTACAGAGAAGGGCAGGCAGTGAGTTGAGCAATCGTACTTGCAAACACTGTGACAATGCACATTTATGTAGAAAATAATTGGGATCTCCATGCATTGTTTTAACTACTCTAAGTTGCATAAGCTCGGTCTTGGTTTGAGGAGTTTTCTTGGTCACAACAAAATCTGCCATGATTATATCAGTTAAGTTGTGGCTTTAACAATTAAACTAATCAACAGTACTGACTGGTTCAGTTTAAACAGATAATACAGCTTTTTTAATGTATTTGAACGGTTCAGTAACAATGATCTGTGATCTACAGTCTGAGGCACATTTGAAATGTCCATGTATTGTTGTACATGAACCAAAAGCTATTCAGCAATAAAGAGAAAAATATTCAGTAATTTATCATGATTCTGATTATTTTTAAATGGACTAAAACTAGAATTGCACATGTTAATTCTGCCCAGTACAGTCATCACACGCAGCTTGATGTCTGGTCCTACATTTTATCAAATCAAGTATTAAACTGTAGGGTTTTGGTCCTAGACCTAACAGCACATTTTCCTCACAATGATTATGAATGGCTATTTGTGTTCCATTGAGTCAATTCCTCATCTATTGACGTGAATAGTTATAAGCTTTAAGTGGTCCTTAAATTATAGTTCTCAGTTTACCTCCTAACTCGCTCTGAGTAGCTTAATAGCTGTCTTCATTACGTACCCCTGATTTAAGTTATAATGGTCCTGAACTTTGTGGTTCTTGCTTGGACATTAATTTATGGTTTGTTTTCCAGGGGATGAGATGTTCTCGGACATCTACAAGATCAAGGAGTCCGAAAATGGAATGCTGATCGAAGTTGAGGGAAAGGTATTGTACTCAATATTCATTGTGGGTTACATAAATTCAATGTGTTGCGCTCTGGAAACCACATTGAGTCCCCTTTACCCAAGGTGTCTGATGGTCAGGTACCTAGTGTGGGTGTGAAAGCCTTTGTGGGTGGCATATTAAGATGGCATGGTTTAGCACTTGTCTGAACACCAGTCTGAAAATACCACTCTTGAGCATTAGTAAATGAGTAATATTAAAGGGTTTATCCGGTGCTCCCTTGTACAAAACAGAATCAAGTTCCACAATTAATATTGTTGAATGCTACCAAAATCACTTAAAAAAAGTTAGTTTAAAACCTCAGTAAATCGCATTAGTTCATACACATTTACGGAGATAGCAGAGTGACATGACGGAAAATTCCGAGTACTTCCGATTATTTAGAGATGTCATTGTCAGACTCTCGTAAAAAATGACCGACAGCTCTTCAGATTAATCTTGCTCTGAATTTGACATGGAATATTTACAAGAAGAGAAACTGCCCTACAGATTTGAGCCAAAAATCGAGCTAAAGGCTGTCCAGGATGCATCTAGAGCTGCCCAGGTTATCCCAACTGAAGAAGTGGATCGCATAGGCCACTCAAATTGGTAAACAAAGTGTATAATTTAATTCGCAGCATTTTTTTATTTTACAATTTGTGATCTATTACCCCCTACTGCTTTCCCTGAGCTGAGATGACCAGAGCAGACTGTTCATGAAGACCTGCAGCCATTTGCAGATTAGGCTTGTTACGTTATCTTTAAACCAATAGCTCTGACTGGATTTATCTATATCTATGATCTATCCATCAAATCCATTTAAGCAATACAAAAATATTCTTAAACACCTTTTTACGATCTGGTCTGGGTAAAATAGGCCATAAATACCTGAAAACGAGCGAAAATCCACTCTACTTTCACCAGCTCTGTCTGACGTGCATGGTGTATTCCAGTGCCCATCTTTCAAAGGAGACACGTCTACGATATCCTTCTTGCTCTATTTTAATGAGGGGATCCCCAATTATATCGTTTTCCTCCAATAAAATGAGATTTTACAAAGCGATAAACAATCCCAAGCGTTTAGCGTCTGTGCAGACATTATATACACACCAGCAAAGACGGGCGCTCTGATTTACACAGTCGTTTCCGTGAAAGATTCCAAAGTAAAGTGTCCAGAGCACAGCAAGACCACATTCCCACTGAGTTTCACTCAGACCTTTCCAGTCCTTTCTTGAACACCCAGAACCGGCACGAACAATGACCTGAACCCACGATTTCCCTTCGCCGCCCTCTTTGGGGGAAGCGATGTAATGAAACGTCTTTTCCAGCCTTGTTGGAGCAGCCGCCTGCACAACAAACGGTTTTCCCCATTGCACAACGTCCAAAATTCACATTTATATAAAAATCGTATTCAAAATCACCCGAGACCTCAACACGTAAACAAATGCAAGAAGGTGGCTTAAGAGAAACACTAGTCTGCTAAGGACGTCACACCTTGTTCACTGGCCAAAGATTACCAAGAATCAACAAAGATGGGCGTGAGCTGCAGTGCCCCTATGACCCGACTTTTATTTAGAGTAAACTAGCATTAACCTACCGAATATAAGGTTTTACAAGTGCTCCTATATATATATATATATATATATATATATATATAAAATCAATCATGTACTTCAAATACAGATACACTTTATTTATTTAGTACTGGATAAAACCTTTAACAATGGGCCAATGCTCACAGAACACATCTCTGCACTTCACAGCTATTTATAAAGCACGTGTCTATAACATCAGTAAGAAACTGATGCCCATTCTCTCATTTAGTTTGACATTCAACTAAACAGTCAGATATTTTTTATTCAAAGCATCTGCACCATTTCTTTAGCCTGTTGGTATATAATCCCTATATTGTGAAATGTTACATTAGCAATCATTTATTGTAATCATGGTTGCAAAAGAGTGCAGTTATCTTCCCCAAAACTGCAAGTGCATGTGAATGTTAAACTGCATGACAAAGTTATGCTGCTCCTTGTCACCACACTTAGTGACCCCATATCTCCCAGTTTTGAGTTGCTCCGCTTCTGCCAATTGTGATAATTTTTGCATAATGCCGGTTAGTGTTATTAGCACGTTACATGCACTACAGGTACTGAATCTCCTGTTTTCAGCACTTGTGATTAAACGTTATCCTCTTGGCTCTCCTCCCAAGGCTGGGGGTTGACGTTGCATTTTGTGCTGGTTGGTGCAGTTTCTGACTTCCTTGCTTCTCGGCCCATAACACTGCGAGTTGGCTGTTCTGCTGTGTGCCGTTCATTTTTCTTCCTAACTTTTTTTCTGTGTTTGGATACATAGATGGTAACCAGGTCGGAAGGTGACATCGATGATAAACTGATCGGTGGTAACGCTTCCGCGGAGTATCAGGATGAAGGCTGCGATTCAACAACCGTCAGTGGTGTCGACATCATCTTGAACCATAAACTGCAGGAAACCAGCTATGACAAGAAATCTTACACACAGTACATCAAGGACTACATGAAGACGTAAGTACTGAGAATCAGTAACTATTAAACATGCTCTAGAATAGCCGCTGATGTGATGTTAAACATTAAGGTGCTGGAACATCCAGGGTTCAAACCCAGGAAAGGAAAGTTGGAAATGTGCTGTTGAGTAAGCAGGGCACCTTATCATAAGTTATGACTGACACCTAGCGGGAAATATGAGTTAAATTAAAAAGTAGACATCGCAGAGTGGTGGAGTAGGTGGAAAATGTGCCTGGCGTCAGCATAATTTGAAATCCCTGGTAAGACTCCTGATCCTCAATTGCTTGGATTGTATGATGCAAGATTAAGTATTTGAGTTATTGATAGCTAGATTTAATCAAGTGGTAGTTGCTTAATATGCTTGTCTGTTCCTAATGGAACATAAAGCCCCGTTTACACACAGACTGTTTAATCAGCAAGTAGCATGTAGACCTAAGTTCACCGAATAACGGTGGTGTAAACTGCGGCATTACCGGAAGGGAGAGGATGAAACAGCGATTAAAACGGGGTTACGCGCATTATCTGGTCTTCTCCGGGAGCGCATCCGGAATTATTCAACATGTTGACAACAGGTTTGTGACTGTATCCCAAGTCGTGACCCATAATATGTTGGTGTACCATTTTCATGTCTTTTTCATGTGCATTGTACTGATGTGCTTTACAATCAGCTATTTTGCATCTCTTGACAGCCCAGCATCGTCTTTTGTGGATAGCTGGGTTTTAAGTTATTGATGCTAAATGAAAAGTCCCTGCGCTTTCTTCATGTTCTGTCAGTGATTTTTGGAGATTGAATTGGGGACAACAGGATATCCCAAATAAATTGTTTCTGTAGGTCAGAATTAGGGATGCACCGATATTGAATTTTTTGGGCCGATACGATAACCGATAATTAGCACATTGTTCTGTCCGATACCAATATTAAAAATTTATACTTTCTGTATTTACAAGAGGTTCACATAGTCCATACATAAATGTTCACTATCAACACTAGTTGGAGGAGCTGACGGATATTTACTTGCAGCTTGGCCAGGACAGGGAACCGACTTTTTTATTGTTCCTCCAATATCCAAATGCACTTTCATACAGAAAACTCTTAGACGAACACAGGGAAACCAAAGCTAGTTTCTATTCAGTGTTACAGTTGAGTTGAGGCAAAATCACATTGTATATGCTTGTTTACTGTGAGAGGGAGCCGTCTATGGATTTAAATTCAGATTCGGCTGTGTGATTGAAAGCCTATGGAATGGGCTGACTTTAAAGTATGCACACCTGTACAGTCCGATTTTGTTGTTCTTCAAATGCAGTGTTTTCATGAATAATTTTATCATGCATATGCAGCAGGGAATTCCCATCTGACCTGGATTTGCCTTGCTACCAGGAACAGCGTTATCATTACTGCGATCGGCCCTACCTGTTCTTGCAACTTTTCTATTGCCTTTGGTTTTGTTTCCAAGTCAAAATAGCTCCGTAGCACTGTGACAGAATCACTAGTTTACTGCTAGCAGTAAAGTTTCCTTGGCTGTTTTGACTCGGTGGTCAGCTTTCAGTGTTTTAAGAGACATTTCAGTACCTTGATCAAGGGGATCACATCTGATGCTACAACTTTTGATTGTGATCTCAGGTCAAATGCTCAAATAGTTCGAGAAGAGTCACCACTGTTTTAAATAAACATCTACCGATTCAGCGATACTCGGCTCTATCTCGTAATCTGCCACACACACAGTAAGTGCTCGCTGCTGTTCCACATCAAGGGGATATCTTGCTGAAACTTTAGTTTGTTTCTGCACTTTGAGACGGGAGCACTTAAAATGACCAACTAGCTTTCCTCCAACGGACACGCAGTGAAACTGTAAAAAAAAGCTTCCACACAGCAGACACGTTCACTTTAGCACAGGGGTGTGACCGTTCATGCGCAAAGCAAGAAAAAAATGCGGAAATATATCGGTTGGAATATCAGCTAACATTAAAATATCGGACAGATACCGATAAGTGAAATTTCATATATCGGGCACCAATATATCGTGCATCACTAATCAGAATTATGGCAACCTCCTGTAAAAGACTTGTGCTGCTGCAAGTTTAGGTTCCTAGCTGTAGGTGGTTGTACTTGCCATGCATGTGCTGAACTGGTATTTGTTGTGTGTATATACTACAGGTTGAAGGAGAAACTGAAGGAAACAGCTCCTGACCGGGTAGAGCCTTTCATGGCAAACGCACCAGCTGAAGTCAAGAAGATTTTAGGAAACATCAAGAACTATCAGGTATGTGCATTTGTGCTGAAATGATGGACTCTTAAAACCGTACAGTGATGACTTTCTTAGGACACCTTTGGAGGTTGCGACCAGTGAAACTACATTATGTTCTGAGTACGGAATTTTGTGGGCTAAATATTAAGCTGTGATTTTTTTTTTTTTTCCTTTTTTTTAGTAATAATAAATTTGTTGTTCTCCCTATTAAGGCTTCCTGTATGTGTGTAGTTTTTCACAGGCGAGTCCATGAATCCAGAGGGTATACTTGGATTGCTTGATTTCCGTGAGGATGGAGTGACTCCCTTCATGGTTTTCTTCAAAGATGGTCTGGAGATCGAGAAATGTGTAAGTCTGAGTAGGGTGTTTGTTGGATTAGTGATATCCAGGGGCTCTCAAATCAGTATTTATTTCCATCTAACTGGCTTCATTAGTAAATAGCATTAATTAGAAGTGTAGATGGGTTGCTTGACCCAGGTAAGGTTTCCCAAAAACCGGGTGATGTTTCAACTCAGATATAATGCAGTGCTAGTCCGCTTATTGATTCCAAATAGTGGGGAAAGTGCCAATTGTTTGTTTAATGTATTTAAAGATCTTTTATTTCAGTCTGGTTTTTTTTTTTTTTTTTTTTTTTAAATTAACTTCATGTATTAAAGCAGTGATCTAGGAATACCAGACTTCTGTTGAAGCCCATCATAAGTACTCTATATAATGGACATGGTCCAAATGACACAATCATTTTAAGCATAGGTAGGTTTAAATAGGAAGGAGAGAACGTTTGGTGCGAAAATTATTACTTTTAGGTTTGTCATTTTAGCCGTATATATTACTTATATCACCAAAAGTTGTTACTATGTCATGTTTTAGTACATTAAACCACGTTCGTTTGTTTATCTTAGTCCCAGTATGTCATACAATCAAATTATATAGGGTAAAAATCTAACACCTCGTAGTTAGATCCGTTATATCCCTAGACTGAATAATTCAGTCAGATTTTGGTTGGTATAAGGCATTTAGAAGTAATAAATTGGAAACCCTTCAGATTCCAAAGTGGTCAGACGGTGCCTTATCACGTGACTGGCGTGTGCCGCAAACAGAATATTTGAAGTGTAATTGACGATTCAAAAGACATTATTGGTCTTGTTTTATATCAAATACAAGTGTGTTTTAGACATGTTCAATAAGTATTTATGAATAAGCGATATGTACGTATCTGTCAGAAATGCTCGCTATGTCCGTCAAATTTGGAGTCATGTGATGCTATGACGTAGCATAACGGGAAACGAGCGCACGGCATGTTTATAACCAGATTTTGTCAAATAAACGCATAAAATAAAGACACTAATAAATCATTAGGTGTGTTTTACTCATGTGAAATATTGTTATAACATACTGGGACTTTAAACACTATTTTCCCCAGCTAACACTGTTGGAGCTTGCTGGTTGATTAGATGTTTTGCCAAGTTTGAGGTGCATCATCTTTTATGATCAACTTTCCACAAATTTATTTTCAATTCTGTCAAAAGTGGATTCAAACCTTTGATCATCCATCTTCTGCTAATTGTCCCTGAGTGTGAAATCATAGGTAGAACTTGGATAAAAAAAAAACAATCCTTACTGTTCCCTCTTCAATATTAAAGCAGTAAAGTGTATGTTGAATGTGACTCATATTGCTTAAAACTTACCTTATGATAAAAGCATTAACTCTGTGCCTCGAGTGGTTCATTGCTTGTTCTAGATTTTCTAAAAAGGAAATTTGATTAAATGCATCAGAGTAAAATTGAATCTACACCAGGTGCTGGGTTTATGTATTTTACAGCAATTTATGCATAGTGTTTTTATTTCTTAAAATAAATGGAGTGGTGTTGGGTCCTGGGCTTGCTGAGGTGCCCTCTTGGATCAAATGGGTGACACCCTGTGACATTGCCAGAACTTGTGTAATGCAAGTTTCCGTGCATCTTCAGAATTGTCAGCAGGTGTGGGTTCAGCTCCTCAATGGGTGCGTCTCATTTCTGGCATCCTCTGATAGACCTGCTGCCATTCAGTGGCCTCTGGGTTTGCAATGGGATGCAACAGCAAGTCTCTCCTCACACTTTCTAGCTGTCTGCTGTGGCAGAATCAGCTTGAAGAGGGGAGAATAAGTTAGCCATGTGTGCTGTGGACCAGGTGTTGGAGAAGCTCGTACAAAGTGATGGTGTGCTTAAGGTTTTTTCAACCGAGCAGTCATTTGTGAATATTTCTGTGCTACTCTGCTTGTAAAGGTGCTTTTAACAAATCTGAAGCGGATTGCTTGGCTTAACATATTTAAGCTTCAGCAAATTCCTTTTTCTGGCCATCTACACATAATGGCCCCATTCTACCCTCAGCTACCTTCTGTTCTTCGGTTAAATTGTGTACAAAATGTCGCAGTTCTAGGTATTTGTATTGCTGTACGAAGGCTGTTTGGCCTGCACTTGGTCATCTTATTTACAAAACATTAGCATTAATGCTTCCTTGTTTGAATTAACCCCTTATTTCCTTTTTTGCAGTAAACTACCCTGTGCATCCTTATCACTGGATAATCATGAAAGCTTGTGGATTGCACGACTCCTCTTTACCATCAGGATCGGAACAGGAAGCTTTTATCCCCCTCCCCTCTTTGCGGCCACCACTTTGGTTCCTTTATCAATGGCTATCCATCCAGACTTGAGGCCCCTTCATCAGCTTGGAGGAACAGTATTTTAGTGAGCTGAAGTGTAACATTTTAAGGGGAAGAAATAATCTCAGCTTCAGCTCACATTAGGGTATTTTTTTTATTCTTAAAGTTGACTGCCTGGGTGTTGGTTTGCTGAATGCATGTCAGCCCTTATACAGCAGTTGTACAGGTATTCTCCCCGTCTCATCTCCAGTCACAGGATTGTATAGGATTTCTTGGCACTATTTGTGAAATAAAGTCAAGCTGCTGGCTAAATGAGTCTTTGGTCCTTGAAGTGCCAAACCCCGTCTCTACTTCTTAAAAGGGCCTTGTCCTGTGGGCCCTGTTTGCTTTAATCTGGTCTCTCAGGCAGCAGATCATGAGGTAGGAGCTGTCGATTTCTGTTAATGGTACAGTTGTAAAGTCCAGGAAAAGTAATTTAATGATGCCTTTCTATATGAGTTTTTCACCCTACTCTGTTCTACCAACTAATTCCTAGATACAGTTTTTGTGGAGATACTGTACCAGACCCCCCAGAAAATACACATTGTATAAGTAGAAGGCATTAATGCAGTTGTTCTATAGGTACCCTCTGACTTATGGTGGGAAACCGTTCCAACAAATCCATTACAAGTTAAATGTATTAGTGAGAAACTGATATGGGTTTTTTGATGGCCGATGCCCATATTTAGATAGAAGTAGTGGCCGATATTCTCATTTTTTTATATAATACTAATAAACAAGACAAAACTAATGAACTTAAATCTATTTTTCAAAAAACAAAAATTTAAATACAACATTTCAGTGCAAATTTCATTTGCAGATAGCAAAAGAACATTCATAAATATGCAGAAGACATTTATTTTTTGTCTCAATTAAATAATGAGCCATTATTCAGGCACCACATGGTCTACACGGTGTCTTAGATAAGTAATCAAAAATAAATAGAATAGTAACATATTTGTGAATAAATTAAATATAAAAACTAAGTGCACTTAACAGCATTTATCAATAGAAAACTACTATTTATTCCTGAGAATTAAATGGCCATATACTCAAAGAATGTTCTTTCAGCACCTCAGCTTTTGTGGAAAAAGTATTTTAATTGATTATTGTGCTTTAATGAGCATGGAAAAAAAAACACGTTAGCCTTAGCAAACGCATCTGGACTGGAAATACTAAATAACGCTGGGTACCTAGGTTACAACTATCAACTCAGTTGTTTATCACAGCTGATTGAGTGTATGTAACAGAGCACAGCCAGTAACAAATAGAAAGCTGAAGGAGAGAAAATAATTCTTAATTGTTTTCGCAGTCCTGTAGCCTACTTGTGCGTTCACTGATGTCTACCTGTAAAATGGCAAAATGGACACAAGGGGTTCTCTAACAGAATGATGCAGCTGGTGCGTTGTGTAAATATCAGCCGATTATATAAAATGCCAAAAATCACTAAAATGAGTGCATGCTGAACTAAACTTGTGCTAAATCCTTAACTTATTTTCAAATAGTCTTAATCTTGTGATTTATTAAACAATGTATTGTGAGAAAGGCATGCTGCTTAGAACCTTGAAGTCAGAGCGTTGCTCCTTGGCACCTTTCCACCACTGCAGTGTTTTTCAGCCTTTTCCTTATGGTAATATATAAGTAACCATCTTAGGACCCACTGTGACTCTGAACTAGAGCAACTTGCCACACAAGTGCTAAGATTTTCCTTATCAAAATGCTGAAAAGAGCTGAATTTAAGTTCTGAGGAGGTTGAGTCTCAATATACCAATGTATTTTCTGTTATTACTATTAAAATAGTTTTGAAGGCTTTAATTTTGGCCCTTGATTATTATACTTGCAGCCACTACTTGTGTATTTATGTTGAAAAGCTCATGTCATTTATTAATGTATTAAAAAGCAAAAGGTTTAGTATGTTGATGAGCTCAGGGTGGTAGTTGCTCAGCTGGCTGCAGCCCAGATGCCTACCATATGTGGGAGTTTATCACACTGCACAGTGATCGTCAGTGGTTTCCTCTTAGCTGGGCATCATCACTAAACTCCTTGGGACTCCTGGTCACTTAACTACACTAAAATACTGTTCTATACATTGAGGAAAATAAGTATTTGCACACCCTACGAATTTGCAAGTTCTCCCACTTAGAAATCATGGAGGGGTCTGAAATTTTCATCTTGGGTGCATGGCCACTGTGAGAGACATAATCTAAAAGAAAAAATTCGGAAATCACAATGTATGATTTTTAAATAATTTATTTGTATGTTACGGCTGCAAATAAGTATTTGAACACCTGCCAATCAGCAA
>JAVSBU010000086.1:1818951-1830755 GCA_033118015.1 Loricariichthys derbyi | reverse complement strand
CTTCTACATGCTTTGCAAGTGGGAAAACCTTAAAAATCAGCAGTGTATCAAATACTTGTTCTCCCCACTGTACATGAGAGACTTCAAAATAAAAGACTCCACCTTTACCTAAATGTATAGACTTCACAACAGTCTTTTATTTTGAAAGGGTCGTTCGGCAGTGGTCATCTTTGTTGGTAAGCTTCTCAGTAAGATAATTCATCATCATTCTAGCTGTAGGATGTATATTCAATGGTAAGTAACCTAAAATGCATGTTTTTGGAATGTGGGAGGAAACCGGAGAAAACCCACGTGGACATGGGGAGAACATGCAAACCACACACAGGTGGAGGCCCGGGTCAGGATCAAACCGCCGCACCACCGCGGCCCCCACTAGCTTTATTAAATCATATCTTATTTATATAAAATATGGAATGATCAAGGCAGCAATTATCAAACAAAAACAGAAAATGTTGGAGTTTGTATAGCCATCCGTTTTAGATTCTTTGCTGCTCAGGTTATCGGGTGAGGTTTTCTAACAGTGCTCAGAGGAACGTTTTGTTTGAGCGTTTTCTTGGTAACCTTTGCTTGTGCAGGAATAAGCGTGAGGATTATGTGGCGTCATGTTGGAAAGAACAGGGCCGGGTGCCCGAAGCGGGATCCCCCCTTTGAACTCGGCACGACTCCACAATTTCGACTTTCTGCCCTCTCACGCGTTCACGGTTTTTCAGACCTTGTGCCACGGCTTGTAGTGAGACATTTTAATGACCCACATACATTAAGATTTCAATTTAAATATAACAGGACAGATATGTGTGTGTCCTGATATGAAATGCTTTAGTGGCTTCATTCATAGTAACACGCATGTTTGGATTTACACTCTTTTACGAGAAAGGTCAAACTGATTTGGCTTCATTCAGAAGAGCTTTCTGCTCTGTAGCTCTATACGAAATATACTAGGGCTTTTCAAATGGCCTACATTCCTCAGATTCTGGTGCAACATGAAATGGCCCTAAAACCGATTAGTAAAAATCAGTCGAGGAGTGCGAGTACAGCCCGAGTGCCTTCAGAAAGTCTGTGATCTGGTTTGACTTCTTTCTTGTGTCTTATTCTTTAAAACATTTATGATATCGTCATACTGAGCACTTTGTACTGGCTCTAAAACAGCAGCTTAGTCCCTTTTAATTCCAATATTATCATATTACCAATGCAGTGTCACCTCATGGTTGAAATTTTCTCTCTGTTATTTGTCAGTCAGATGATTTTTCACATTTCCGCCCACATCCACACTGATAACACCAAGTGGGAAGCTGGCAGGCATCAGGAAAACACATTAATAAATGAACAAACAAGATCTTAGACTTTACAGATTTGTTTCCTTGGCAGGCAAACCTTTTTTTCTTTTTTTTTCTTTTTCTTTTCTTTTTTGGAACGAGCTCTAGCCGTACAAAACAAGATTCTCATTTGTGTGCCCAAAACTATTAGGACTCACAATGCAATATTAAGCAGTAATTAAGCAAGATCAGAGTGGCTTTCCAGGAGTTTTAATCTTCTGATAATTTCAAGGAAGGACAAATTAAAGCCTATAAATATGAGCTAGATTTTAAACTAAGCATGTTCTACTCTAGAAATAATAATAAAAAAATTATACCTTTTGGATTCCTGTGTCTGTTTATAAGATTGGCCTCATGCCTTCCTCAAATATCTGGAATTCCAATTAAGGAGAACTTGGTAGTCTGGGTTGTAGAGGTGCCCTAGACAAGCAAGCTCAAGCAAGCTCGTGTGTGTGTGTGTGTGTGTGTGTGTGTGTGTGTGTGTGTGTGTGTCACAGCCAGTAGTTTCTGCTCCCTGACCGCTAGAGGCCAGGTGCGACTCAATAAAACACCCAAAGACGCTTTGGTTGTTTTCAGATGGACGCGACCAACAAATGGACCTACCGTGAGCAACGGCCAACGGTAGCTGTCAGTTACCTGGGTGTCGCAAGGAGCAGTTCCGTGAGATTGCAGCGAATCAGCTATGGCTAGCCGTTAACGGCCTTTGTGCTCTGGCATCTCAGTCTCCAGCCCAAGTCCCTGTGCCTGTAGCACCGCCCAGTCTGGATTCCCCATGGCAACCCCAGAGAGGTTTACCCAGGAAACCAAAGAAATGCCAAGGTTTCCTACTCCAGTGCTCATTTTTATTTGATCAAGAGTCGACCAGATTTTATACGGACCGTGCTTGGGTCACGTTTATGGTCTCCCTCCTTTCAGGCAGGGCCCTGGCTAGGGCTCGATGCTCACCTCAGGGAGCGTGATCAGGAGCAGCCTTCGCCTGGGTGCGTGTCTTGCCCAGAGGTCCCTTTTCGATTACCTCCGGCAGATCCTGCTAGAATGTTCAAGTGGGGAACCCATGCAGTTAGGTGGCTCGGCTGTGCCTAACCCGGTGCCCAGATGGTCGGGCAGCGACCCATCCCATGCACCTGTTCATAGACCAGGCTCTACCACTGGGACCACAGCTCTGACCTCTGGCATACTCATATCCTTCTACCTGGGTGGCCTTCAGGCTAATCTTGATTCTGGGGTGGATGGAAATTTCATTGACGAGGGGTTGGCCTGCCTTTTAGGCCTTACCCTCGAGCCCTTGCCCCAGGCCACACCACTTGTTGCGGTCGATGGTAGGCCCCTAGGTTCTGGACCCATTCAGTTTGGTACAGAGCCTGTTGAGAATTGGCTCCCACCAGGAGCTGCTTTCCCTCCAGGTTCACCCAGGTTCCTCACCTGCATTTAGTGTTAGGGTTGCTATGGCTCCAGCAGCACAACTCGCTGCTGGACTGGCAGACCTGGTCGACAATTTATTGGGTTCCTTGCTGCCAGGAGTACTGTTTGTTACCAGACTCGGCTACTCCCCCTCTCCCCGAGGTAGGTGGGAACCTACTTCTCCAGGATCCCAGCCCAGTGTTGGGACATAGTAGTGGTCTTTAGTGAACACTGGGCCCAGGGCCTGCTGCCTCACTGACCCTATGATTGTGGCATAAATTTCCTCCCAGGAACATCTCTGCACTTAATCCCTCCAAGTTCTTGGAAATGGAGGAGTACATCAACGATGCCTTAGCTCGCGGAATCATTAGGCCCTCCAAGTCTCCTGCAGGCACCGGATTCTTCTTTGTCGGGAACAAAGATGGGACACACCATCCCTGCATTGACTAACGGGGGCTGAACGCAGTGACCGTCAAGGTTCGTTACCTCCTGCCTTTAATGAATCTTCACAAAGTTAGATTTCCAGTGCGCCTATAATTTAATGCACATACGGCAGGGGGATGAGTGGAAGACCGCCTTCCTTACCCCGACCGGGCATTATGAATACATGGTCATGCCCTTTGGATTAATAAATGCTCTGGTGGTCTTCCAGTGCTTTGTCAACGAAGTCCTGTGTGAGGCCCTCAATCGGTATGCGTACGTCTACATCGACGACATACTGATCTTCAGCCACTCCCTGGAGGGACATGTGAAGCACGTCATGTGAGAGCTCCAGCTACTTTTGGAGCACCACCTGTACGTTAATCTGCACCTCCTCTGTCTCTTTCTTGGGCTTCGAAGTTGGCCAAGGGAAGGTCCAGTTGGACCCCACAAAGCTTGATGCCTTGTCCTGCTGGCCACAGCCCACATCCCTCCAGCAGGTTTAGCATTTCCTGGGGTTCGCCACCTTCTTGAGTCATTTTATTCACAATTGGTGCATTGGTGGCCACACTCACAGCCTTTTTTACTGGACCTGCCAAGCCCAAGAGGCCTTTGAGGCCCGGTAGGAGTGGCTGACCTATGCACCCATCCTTAAGCTCCCAGATGCAGTGCAACCGTTCATTGTCGAGGTAGACACTTCCAAGATTCACCCCTGTGCCTGTTTCTCGTGTCAGTTGATGCCGGCCGAGACTACTTATCGAGAGCTCCTCGCCATCAAAATGGCACTAGAGTAGACATTGGAGACATTGGATGGAGGGGGCCAGCCACATGTTCCTTGTTCTCACTGACCACAAGAACCTGGTGTACATCCAGGTGGCTAAATTTCTCAATGCCAGGCAAGCCCACTGGGCTCTCTTCTTTGGCTGGTTTGATTTCACAGTTTCATACCGGCCAGGAAGCAAGAACCTCAAGCATAACGCCCTGTCCAGGCATTGGGATCCCCTAGAGCAGTGGTCCCCAACCTTTTTATCACTGCGGACCAGTCAGAGCTTGACAATTGTACTGCGGACCAGGGGGGTTGGGGTACATAGATTGTTTATATTGCGAATATAATAAACCTGATAATAAATAATAAAAAATAAATAATATAATAATAAACATTACACCATGTATCATCAGATTTTACACAAACTTGTGGAGTCCATGCAGCTCGAGTGCAAGCTGGCATTACAGAAAAAGATGAACATACCAAATACTGATAGACTCAGATTAGTTTTTTGCAGATTCAACTTTTTAGGGAGGGCTTTAGGCTGAATATAAGATTTGTATCGGAAAAAATTGTATTGAATTCAAGAAACAGAAGCATTTTTACTTGTGGTGACAGCCATTTTCTGTATGTATGTGATGCACAGTATACGTCACAGTGCTCCTACATATGTATATCTAGTTCCTTTTTTGAAGTATATACTATTATATAAACACATTATTCATTTGAATGAAACACACACGAAATGGACTTATTTAACCTTTGACCAAAATGCACCAAAATCAGAGTGTTTCTCCTATTTATTATAACAGGTACATCATGCTCACTCTGGTTTTCTTGCTCTCAGCTCGTACTCGACGATTGACGACACTCCTTCTACCAACTGCTTATTCCTCTCACTTGCTCAATTTACAGCACATTCAGGGGCAGAAGAAGCCACTTGAATTGCTGAACTGCCCCCTTGGCATTCCCAAGTCCCAGAGCCTCAGTGCCGTCTTTCCTCCAACACCCCTCCTCACTCAGACACCCCCGAACCCACATTGTCCTTCTACCCGTTTCCCTCAGTGTTGTAAATTACAAGCGACACAAACTCCTGCCTAATGCCCTGGCATGGAAACCTTCCAACCAGAACCTTTTTTTAGACCGGCTGTGGGCTGGCATCATTGATTACGGTCAAGCTCTCTCTCTCTCTCTTTCTGTCTCTCTCTCTCCCTCCCTCTCTCTAAGCAGTCATGCCAAACAGGCAGTGCTTAAACCGGTCCGACTCAAGACATGGCTGTACTGACTGACTCTGTTTTTAAGCGTTGCTCACGTGACCGTTTTACTGAATGGATTTACAGCCCCTACTCAGTCCCAAGTTAAAAACTGGTGTAGGACTCTTCCCGCCCCCACAGGACCAGCACAGATCAGGTACCATTAGGGCGGTAGATCATTCTCAGCACTGCACTGACACTGATGTGCTGGTGGTGTGTTAGCGTGCGTTGTGCTGGTATGAGTGGATCAGATACAGCAGTGCTGCGTCAGCCGCTCATACCAGCGCAACATACAGTAACACAGCACCACCACAGTGAAAAAGGACCTACTAAATGTTTCTCTTAATAGAAAAGCACTGTGCAGTCATACAAGGGACCATATACTGTCAATGTCATCAGAACACACTTATTAATGTGTAATAATTCCATAAACACCAAAACCCCCCACAGTCTTCATTTCATTCCGTAAGTTGTATATGCAAGCTGTTATCTCATGTGCCAGGCATGTTGTCAAATCTCATGGTTATGCTGTGTGTTTATCCAGTTAGAAGCAGAGCCATATAAGGAAGGCAGTGTGCTAAGCTGGTTACAGTTATTTTCCCTATAGACTAATAGTACTACATATGGAATGTAGAATGTGGGGAATGGTGATTTAAAGGACCATTTCAGACATAGCCCATAAAAATGGGTGCCTCTGGGACTGTGGTGACCTAGTGGGTAGCGTGCTGGCTTATGGATCAGAAGGTTCAGGGTTCAACTCCCACCTCTGCCCAGCACCCACTGTGTCGAGGAAGACACTTAATCTATCAAAGTCTGCTCTTCATAACACGGTTGTGGAAGTGCATCATGGAAAGAACAAAGGAGATTTCTGAGGATCTCATCAGGCTGGAAAAGGTTACAAAACCATCTCTAAAAAGTTTGGACTCCACCAATCCACAGTCAGACAGATTGTGTTCAAATGGAGGAAATTTAAGACTGCTGTTACCCTCCCCAGGAGTGATCGACCAACAAAGATTACTCCAAGAGCAAGAAGGATAATAGTTGGCGAGGTCACAAAGGAGCCAAGAGTAACTTCTAAGCAACTGAAGGCCTCTCTCACATTGGCTAATGTTAATGTTCAAGAGTGCACCATCAGAAGAACACTGAACAACAACAGTGTGCATGGCAAAAGCATAACAGGGGTGCAAGGAGAAAGCCGCTGCTCTCCAAAAAGAACATTTATTTTGATTTGCAGTTTGCTAAAGATCACGTGGACAAGCCAGAAGGCTATTGGAAGAATGTTTTTTGTACGGATGAGTAAAAAAAAAAAGTACTTTTTAGTTTAGTGTTTAGAGAAAGAAAAAACACTACAGTCCAGCATAAGAATCTTATCACATCTGTGAAACATGGTGGTGGTAGTATCATGGTTTGGGCCTGTTTTGCTGCATCTGGGCCAGGAAGGCTTACCATCATTGATGGAACAATTAATTCTGAATTAATTTATATCAGAGAATTCTAAAGGAAAATGTCAGGACATCTGTCCGTGAACTGAATCTTAAGAGAAGGTGGGTCATGCAGCAAGACAACGACCCAAAGCATACAAGTGGTTCTACCAAAGAATGATTAAAGAAGAATAAAGCTAATGTTTTGGGATGGCCAAGTTAAAGTTCTGACCTTAATCCAATCAAAATGTTGTTGAATGACCTGAAGCAAGCAGTTAATGAGGAAACCCACCAACATCCCAGAGTTGAAGCTGTTCTGTATGTAGGAATGGGATAAAATTCCTCCAAGCTGGTGTGAAGGACTAATCAACAGTTATCAGAAATATTTAGTTACAGTTATTGCGGCATTGGGGTTGGGGTGGGGGGAGGTCACACTAGATAATGAAAGCAAAGGTTCACATACTTTTGCCACTCACTAAGATGTAATATTGGATCATTTCCCTCAATAAATAAATGACCAAATATAATATTTTGTCTCATTTGTTCAACTAGGTTCTCTTTATCTATTTTAGGACATGTGTGAAAATCTAATGGTTTTAGGTCATATTTATGCAGAAATATAGAAAATTCTAAAGGATTCACAAACTTTCAAGCACCACTGTAAACGCAAAATCAACAAAGCAACCAAAGATCAAGAGTCTGCACATTGAATGCGGTTGAGTGAGCTCACCAGCTAAAAATGCCACGAGCAAACAATTTGCTCAAGTTTTTGCATACATAAAGTTGTGCAACAAGATGCAAAGCGTTAAGCAGCAGTACACACTTTTTCTAAAATGTCCTTTTCCTAAAAGTTTCTTTAATATCCAGAATTTTTAAACACAGAGACAGTCTGGCCAACCCTAGAAAGTTGTCGGTATATCTATTGTACATTCAGCTGTGTATTATACATAAAGATGTCTGTATGGAGAAATACCGGAGGATGGTACAGATTAGAGCTGCATGTAAATTAGGACTGACTCCTCATTAGCCAATGCAGTAGGTTTAGCCAACTAAGTTCAGCACATATTTCACATTTACTTTTATCAGTCGCAAAGCAGCTTACAAGGAGCGGACTCTGAAACCAAACGAGCAAGCCAGAGCCGAGAAGGGCAAGACATATGAGGAGGAAACTTTGAAAGGAACCAGAAGCAATTGTAGAATGCATTTTTTTCCTTCACGTGACACCAGACAATCTTTGTCTGGTCATTGTTCAGTGCAGCAGGCTGCGGGTAAGAAAATTTGCTGTAAGAAAACTGCTTACAGCTATTTTATATGCAGGAATAACACATTTTCCTTCATAAATAATGCAAAATGATATCTGCAGCATACTAAAACCAGCAACAAGTACGCAAGCCTCGTTAACGATCACTAGCAAAGAAACTTTTAATCATCAACTGGAAAAAGCATCTGAATTAAGCATTTTCATAAACAGAGTTAAGTAACATTAATGCATGAATTGTAGTTATGGCAGGATACATTAAATAAATTACAACACTACAAATCTTAGGATCTTAAGATGGGCAGTCATTTCATCTTCCAACAGGACAACGACCCCAAACACACGGCTAAGATAACCAAGGCTTGGTTTAAGAGGGAAAGATTAAGGTTTTGCAGTGGCCTAGTCAGTCTCCTGACCTAACCCAATTGAAAACTTGTGGAAGGAGCTCCAGATCAAAGTGCACAAAAGATGCCCAAAGAACCTTGACAACTTGGAGAAGATCTACATGGAAGAGTGGGCCAAGATAACTCCAGAGACCTGTGCCAACCTGATCAGAAAGGCAACAGTAACTCAAATAGCCACTTGTTACAAGCAAGGTATGTAGAAGAGTATTTCTGAATGCACAAAACAAATCTTGAAGCAGCTGGGCTACATCGCCAGCAGACCAAATTCAACTCCTGTCAGAAAAGAACAGGGAACTGAGGCCACAATTCTCACGGGTTCAACAAAATTGGACAACAGCAAATGTAGCCTGTGCTGCCGAGTCTCGATTTTTGCTTCAAGGTTCAGATGGTAGGGTCAGAATTTGGTAAACAACATGAACACACGAATCCATGCAATGGTGGGGGGATTTTTTTCCTTGGCAATCTTTCAGCCCTTTAAAATCATTTAAACGGCAGAAGTTCACTGTACTCATTTCTTCCACAGTCACCAAATCACAATCCAATAGAGAACCTTAGGGAAGCTTTCCAGCACTTTATTGGATGACGAATCAAGGCAATTCTGAAGTCAAAAAGGGGGGTCCGACCCAGTACTTTGTGTACTGAACAAAGTGGGAGGTGACTAATACACTACATTAATATTACTTATTAGAGGCTGCAAATTAGAACAAAAAAGCAATACTAAACGAGTTCAGTTCGAGAAAGGCATGATAGAGAAAAGTGATAGAAAAGAGACAGACTAAAGGACATCAGTGGTAAGAGACAGGACAAAAGGCACATCTAGGCATGGGGGGGGGCAGATGTTGAGCATAACTAACACTGCTAGCAGCAGCACAGCACACACAGAAGGGACACGACGTTAATGGAGTTTACGAGTCACATAAGCTTGCTTTAATTAAAAACAAACCAAAATCTGCCTAATGGGCTGACTGTCCTTTATATTTAATCCAGATTTATGTCTAAGGTTGATGCTGAAGGATCAGCTCTATGTTCCATCTCCTGCTCTCACCTGTCTTTCTCGTTGATCTCCTCCACAGGGATGTCGTTAGTGACAGGGAGGTCACAAATGGAGATGCTGGTATTTGAGTACGCAGGAGATGTGTCACCCCCATCTAATACAGTCAGGTGATCCGGACGGAGGTTGGGCTGACCTATGGAACAAAGGTGGAAAAAGTCATAAAATACCAGTGGTGGGCCATCAGGGCCTGCAAGGCCTTCTCTGCCATTTTGTCCATTAATACTTATTAAATAATTCCAAGATGATCTGTCCAATTCCTTTCATAGCTTTTCTGATGGTTGTGCTTCCAGATATGTATTTTTGTACTAAAGCATTTAATCAATCACATTTTAGCCATCATTTGTTTCCAGGCAGGGTCAAAGTTAAATTCTTCAAAGTTAAAGTCTGCCCAAAGGCCTTCACAATCCGTTCTGCAGGCCCTCTAACACAAAAATGTCTAACAAACTGTTGCTTCAATCAATCAGATTTTGAGTTGATGTCACTAGGGCCTTCTAGCAGGCGTACGGCAACATCACCGTATTTAGACCCGTTGATTGGTTAGGCCAGACTTCTTTTATTTCTTGTTTGCCAGATTTCTGTGACGAAAACCTGAATACGGCAGCGGCAATAAAAATAAAATTTCACTTTAGAATTTTTTTTATTTTTTATTTACAATTAGCAAACATCAGGAGCCAAACCAATGTGCACTATATGGCTAAAAACATCGCATCAAATCACCCCAGCATCCAAGCAGGACACCGTATCATACATTCATAACAATAACAAAGCAAAAAATACAAATAAATGACCGCTAAAGCTACAGCAAATGTGAGAGATGAGTTACTCAATTTTTTGGTGGCAGATGATTGAGATGTGGCAGCTTTAAGCATGCGCAGTTCATCTCAAGCGTCTCCAAAAGTCTCCAATAACACCACAAAAAGTCGCTAGATTTGTCGCTAGTGGCTTTTTAAAAAATAAAGTCGCTAGATGGTCTGAAAAGTCTCTAAATATAGCAAGAAAGTCACCAAGTTGGCAACACTGGTGTAACAAGGAAGCTGCTTCAGTGTTTGTATGCATTCTTTTTCGTGGGGTCTTCAGATGACCGTGATTAGCGGGTTCTTATTGCCATCTAGCATCACGGGGCTGATGCACGTCTAATAGGGTTCAGCTTTATTTATGCCAGGCGATCTTGCTGAACTATGCTTAGTGCCAATTTGCTTTGTCTATGCATGTGTCAGTGATGACGTGAGTTTTAACTGCCGTTTGTAAGATCAGCGTCAATAAAAAAAAAAAAATTAAAAAAGGCGATTTTTCCAATTTTTTTTTTTTTTTTGAAAATGTGAAAAACTAACATCGGCGGTTTTGCCAAACAAGTAATTAAAAAAGTCTGGCCTTAGGATGGTGTAATAGCTAAACGACTGAATAAGTAAACTGTTTTTGAGGAAAGAGAGGAGGATGGATCTTGTTTACAAATAATCTGAACTTGTGAGTAAAATGTTGAATTTTCCTAAATAATACTGTAAGTTTATGAGGTTATTATTGATGTTTTTTGTGTGTATCGTGGCTGTAGCTGCAGTAGAGGGAGATTTGTTCACCCCTGGTTTGTCTATTCAATAAAGGCATTTTGTTGTGGCTACAGGAGTTATCTATCTGTGATGCAACAGCTATTTATACTGTATTTCTGCATATTAAGATGGTTTTTATAACTATAAATTAGTTTTTGAGGGAGGGTTGATTCAGACTGAACACTACTGAAGGCCTAGGAGTGAAATTTACAGTCCGCCACTGCTTTTTGTAATACATTACAAGTAGCTAAAAGTCTTTTATTAAAATTAATTATACTCCTGAGATATCGCCCCACAGAACCTGAGAAGGATCCTGAAGACGCTTGAGTTATAGGTCTTTGTCACTTCTAAATGCTGACATTAAAATATTTGTGAAAATCCTAGCTAAAAGATTCATAATGACCAAACTGGATTTTTACATTCTTGACTGGCTTCTGACAATGTGCGTTGCCTCTTCCATATTTATGCTGCTTTATAGTTGCCAGGCTCTACTGTGCTCTCGCTAGATGCCGAAAAGTCATTTGATCATATAGAATGATCATTATTGTGGGCTGTTTTGAAGTGGTTTGGCTTCAGAGTGTCCTTTATTCATATAATCCGTATTCTTCATACAACCCTGTGGCATGTGGTAGCACTGGTCATATGGTATCAACTAAATTTCATTTAGAGCGGGGCACTAGACCGGGATGTCTCCCTCCCTGTTTGCTCTTCCTATAGAACCTTTGGCTCAGGCTGTGAGGTCAATTGCAGTCAAGTCAAGTCAAGTGCAAGAAGCTATTCAGAGGAAGAGGTTAGCCAAAAAGGAATGGGACAGTGACAGGATTGCCGAAACCAGACAGAAATAAAATGAAAGGGAAATTAACTTATATTATAGGTAATTATAGTATATTATGTTAATATCATGAAAATGTATTAATATCACGAGAAAAATGTATTATATTAATATTAAAAGCCCTGAATTCATACAGTC
>JAVSBU010000086.1:1756410-1767164 GCA_033118015.1 Loricariichthys derbyi | reverse complement strand
GTGATTAAACCCACCAACATCCCAGAGTTGAAGCTGTTCTGTATGGAGGAATAAAGGGATAAAATTCCTCTAAGCTGTTGTGCAGGACTGATCAACAGATACTGAAAACGTTTAGTTATAGTTATTACTGCACAGGGGGGGTTCACATACTTTTACCACTCAATAATATATAATGGATCATTTTCCTCAATAAATAAATGACCAAGTATAATATTTTTATTTCATTTGTGTTAGTAGGTTCTCTTTATCTACTTTTAGGACTTCACTTGATGTCCATTCATAACAGTGGACATTAGCTCTGGGTGTGTCTGAAATATCTGAACAAAGAAGGGTGTCGTTCTTTGATATAAGATTCTGTCACTGCTTATGCTTGTACTGTGAATAAAATGGAAGTACTGCATGCACGCTGGTGTTGCTCTGATCTTCTGCTTTTGCAAACTGTACAAATTCGCAAATGCAGACGGTACAGGATAATGCACAGTCTGCAAGTGTGTGCTGATCATTAATGGGACTGAAAACCACTGTTCCATTTCCCCTCAGCATCCTGTTACGTGGCAGCCGTCCAAAGAGGGAGATCATTTGATCGGCCGCATCACTCTGAGCAAGCGTTCGGCCATCCCCCAAGAAGCTGGATCCCTGCTCGGGCTAAAGGTGACTGTGCCGGATTCTGTACATGATATTTTATCTACACTGCTGTGAATGTCTTATCTAAGATGCAGTTTGTTTGCCTTTGCAAGTTACTGTATATGACACGGCTAAATCTATGAGTCACATCTTTGTCTTTACTAGGAAGGGCTCCTAATGCATGCATATGGTTTATTTCCTCATGCACCGAGTGTCATCTGCACAGTTTAAATCAGCTTTATTAATCCATAACGGACTGCATTTTTTATATCTGCAGGTGGTTGGAGGGAAAATGACAGAGACTGGAAGACTTGGAGCTTTCATCACCAAAGTAAAGAAAGGAAGTCTAGCCGACATTGTAGGCCATTTGCGAGCAGGTGAGGATCCTTTCGTGCTCAGCATATACACTGAACAATAAAGTCACCTGGCATATTTAAGGTGGTAGTAACCTCAGGCTCCTGCAGATGGCGTTGCACGAGAATGATCGGGCTATAATACCTGAGAGCTGTGTGACTGAGAATTCATAGAGTGAATTCTTTTTGTTTGTAAGTAACCAGCTCTGAGTCAGCAATCAGGATACGGCTCATTGACTACATGTATAAATAGAAGCGTTTTATATATATATGTAATTCATATGTAATTCAGAAGCTCCTCACATGCTTAGCTTATATGTCACCATAGCCACGACAATAAACCTTAAATCAGCACACTTGTGTTAATAGGGTTGTAGCGTTACAGTCACGATTCTAAGCATTCCTGTGTTGTAAACAATGCAAAAACACGTTTTCTTAAATAAGTTTTTAAACAGAATCTGAGATCTGTGGTTTGATCCCAACCTCGGGCTCCACCTGTGTGGAGTTTGCATGTTCTCTCCATGTCCATGTGGGTTTTCTCTGGATACTCCGGTTTCCTCCCACATTCTAAAGAATTTGGTTAATTGGTGTTTCTAAAGTGCCCTTAGTGTGTGTGATTGATTTCTGCCCTGTTTAGGGTGTCACGTCCGGGGTATTTAACACAAAAAGACCCATACGCAGGACAGTGAAACCAATAAAAGTGCTTTATTTAGAAACATAAACAAACCAAAACCCGACAAAACACAAGACGCAGCCAAACCGGCTGACCCCCAGGGATCGGTGCGAACTGGGATGCACTGGCAAACCGAGCGCACGTCCCCTAAACAGGCCTTATCCTGGGGAGCCCCGGGTAGCCCCAGGCAGGAGGACACTGCTCGACGGTGGACTGGCGCCGCTGGAAACAACCCTCTAGGTGTTTTAGGGGCGCCTTTCCGGGCGCCCAACCAGGCGACGCCACTGGCCACGGCCACCGCGGACGTGTGTGGGGACCCAACCGATGACTCCCGCCAGCTGTCCAAGCGGAGCCTGGTGCCTCCCGAGCACTGGGGCATCTGGTATGACCCTACCCTGTCTAGGCAAGCTAACATACCTCAGGGCTTCATCCCGTACTCCACCTGCCCTCTACCAAGGACAAGTGGTACCTTCTTCCCTGTGTTTGGAACTCGGGGCCGGGACGTGCCTCGCCAGACGACACCTAGGACAAGAAACACACTAGGAACTCAAACAATACCACAGTTCATCACCAGCTCCACCACAGCGCGCCACCTCCACGGATCCAGAGTACAAGCGGCGCGCCGTCCCAACATGACCGGCGTAAGCCAAACAATGCCGCTCGCACTCTGTCTCCTCTCCAGGCTCTTTATACCTGTGGAAACAGCTGAACTTAATTATAAACGCGCTGTGGCCCTGCACCGCTAGAGGGCCATAATCCCTCCTCCAGCGGCGCGGGGACCGTATGCCACGACGAAGAAGACCCTTGTCGCATAGGGTTCTTCCTGCATTGCACTCTGTGTTGCCGGCTAGGCACTGACTTTCCCACGACTCTGATTAGAATAAATGAAAAAATGAAAAATAAATGAAACTTTAGTCTGGTAATAAGACTTTAGAAGGAAATTACTAGAAACAGAAGTTCAGAATTGTAAATAAAATGTTCTGTTGTTGCTTATCATATGCTTTGTAAATAACATTTTTTATAAAATATTTTGCTAAATGCTCTAAATGTAATAGCTTTAAATTTATGATTATATTATAGTTTTAGTCGAACTAAGTTAATGTAACTTTTGGAACCAAATGATTGTAATTATTCTATTTCCCTACTTCTCTCAAATTTAATTAGGAGCCACCTGAATATAGCTAACAACATCAATTCTAAACTTTTTTACTATTAAATTTGAAAACTTAAAAATAGCAGATTATGCAGATATGCTGGAGTAAAGTGAGCAGGTGAAAATCCACACTTACATACTCAATCAAAAGAGTACTAATTTGTTTTCCCTGTTAGCCAATCAGAGTGCAGGTTTTAATTAGGCATGTACAGGACTGATTTGACGACAATAAGAAAATGTTCTGTTTATAATTAACTTTACCCCAGACCATTTGGACTCAGCTGGTCTCAACCTCAATTTCTGTTGACCTTACCCGAGACTGAGACGAGAGTGTTTGTGGCAAAGCTTTCGAAGTTTTTGGGACATTTTCCTGCTGCAGTATAAATCCTTCACCACAAAGGTCCCAAAATGTGTGTTTCCACTAGTGCTGTCAGACTTCTGGCCTGCAGTGTTAATGTACTCTATTAGGATCCACACCAGGTCTGCTCTGATTAGCACAGGCAGTCTGGCATGGAGATTGTCACGATCGTGGGCGCGGAAATCAAGCCTCACAAATTGGGTTCGGCTGCCACCGGCTATAAAATGGAGCCTCAGAAATCAGTTCGTTGCGGTCCATTGTTAAGTCGAGGTAAGACCTTTTACGTCTGTTGGCCCAGTGATTTTGCTGATTCGCCATGGCCTCCCGTAGCTGGTGTGGGCCGTTAGACAGGGTTTTTAGTAATGCGCGGTTTTACGTAGTGGGCACGTCCCATGATGGTGCGTTACATCATGCATATGCAGCACAATCGTGGTATGCCCAGCGGGTGCACTCACCAGTTTCAGTCGCAACGCCAGAGAAGGTGAGGGATGAAGTTGCCACCCTTCCTTTGTAGAGAGAGGGTGCAGTAAAGTCTGGAGGCCTGAGGTAACTGTCAGGGTGTAGTGTGTTAGTATAGGGACGGGTAGTTAAGTCTCGCTCGTGGCGCCAGAAAAGTTGAGGGATGAAGGTAACACCCTTCCTTTGTAGAGGGAGGGTGGAGTAAGGTCTGGAGGCCTGCGTTATTGTCAGTGTATAGTAGATTAGTATAGGGACAGGTAGTTATGTCTCACTCATGGTGCCAGAGAAGGTGAGGGATGAAGGTAACATCCTTCCTTTGTAGAGGGAGGGTGGAGTAAGGGCCGGAGGCCTGAGGTAACTGTCAGGGTGTAGTGTGTTAGTATAGGTACAGGTAGTTAAGTCTCGCTCATGGTGCCAGAGAAGATGAGGGATGAAGGTACCAGCTTTACTTTGTAGAGGGTGGGTGGAGTAAAGTATGTAGGCCTGAGGTAACTGTCTGGGTGTAGTGTTAGTTTAGGGACAGGTAGTTATATCTCATTCATGGCACCAGAGAAGGTGAGGGATGAAGGTAACAGCCTTCCTTTGTAGAGGGAGGGTGGAGTAAGGTCTGGAGGCCTGCGGTATTGTCAGAGTATAGTAGGTTAGTATAGGGACAGGTAGTTGTGTTTTGCCCATGGCACCAGAGAAGGTGAGGGATGAAGGTACCACCCTTCCTTTGTAGTGCGAGGGTGGAGTAAGGTCCAGAAGTCTGAGGTAACTGTCAGGGTGTAGTGTGTTAGTATAGGGACAGGTACGTGCGTCTCTGCGCCTCCCGAAACCCTTCGGCCCACCCTGCACCTCCCGTGTGGTCAGTGCTGGACTCAAAGGGTCCACACGGGTATCACCGCAAGGGCATCCGAGGCCGTAGATGGGTCATCGCTCGGTGCCTGTGCCCTCGATGCACCCTTCCATGCCTCGCTCAGACCTCCCCTTTGTCCCTGTGGTTGGCTGGTTCGGTACATTCGGCTGTAAAACCAGGTCCACTTCGCCTTGGATGTGTCCTAGTCTTCTCCTCGCCCTAGGCCAGTCAGCCCTCAGGGGTTAGCCCTTTAGGCTATTTCGGTTTTGTTTTTAGGCTTCTGCTTACGTTGTTTTGCTTTCGTTTACTTAGTTGCCTTATTTTACGTTCAGTAAAACCTACCCTTATTCATGAAGCTGTCTGTATGTGAATCCTCCGTTCCACCTCACCCCCCACATCTTGACATACTCAGCATCGTTTTGTTTACTGGATTACATGTAGTCTTGCTGTAAAAAGTCTTCCATGCTAAATGTGGCTGTTTTGATTCCAGGGGACGAGGTCTTGCAGTGGAATGGGAAGGCTTTGCCCGGAGCAACCAAGAAGGAGGTGTACAACATCATTTTAGAGTCCCAGTCTGCGCCTCAAGTAGAAATAGTCGTTTCAAGGCCAATTGGGTGAGCATAATGGATCGAAACTTGTAATAGTCTACTTAATTGCTCAGTAATAAGCATAAACACACATTGTATGTGGCCTGGAGCTCTGTTGTTTGAGATGAGATGGGAGAGTTTAGTGAATATCATGGATTTGCTTTACAGTGTTTCTGTTAGCCTTAAGTTACCTGCTTGTGTCACTAATCAGGATACGGCTCAGGATGCTTCTGTGCACAGATATTCTATGTATTAATTTACTCTAAACTCAACAATCCGTAATCCGTTCCCTAAATACTCACAAGCTTAGCATATATGTTACCATAGCAACAAGAATGACAGCGAGAAAGTCACGATGGTTTATAACGAGGAGCTAGTGAAGGTTCGGCCGAATCTTACCTGAATCTTCCATTACCACGCTTAATTTACTAATAGGAGTGTAACGATACACTCTGCTCACGGTTCGATTCCTGATACTGAGCTCATGATTTTAAAAACTTTCTTAAGTGTAAAGAATGCAAAATAATGCACATAGGTTTTATAAAGGTGCTATATAGGTACAATTTATTTTTTAATTATTATTTCTAATATTATTTATAGTGCTTATTATTATAATGGAAATAATTTTTAATTGAGGTCTAAAATTGTAAATAAATTGTTCTATTGTGGAGTCATCATAACTGAGAAAACTTTTTATTTATAATGTGTACTTTTCTTGTATAATAATGTAAACAAAAAGAATCTTCAGTCCTGTGAAATGAAAAAAAAAAAATTTGGAGTTTTAAGCATATAGAGATGAAAGAGTGCGCCCTCTGGTGTTTAAGAAATGCTTGACATTTTTGCGTAAGCGTAAAACTGCCCAGAAATAAATGTACTGTAAAATTTCATAATAAAAGTCTGAACTGTTTGACTATTTGACCATAAAGTTTAAAGCTTTACCATGAATTTTGATGGTACTTTGTCCACTTTATGGTTCTACAGTCGAATCTTACAGTACATTTTATTTATCCTGGGTGTAGCAGGTTCAGCCAAACCTACTTCAAATGCCTAGTTGGCAACACAGGGCACAAGACAGGAACAACCCTAGACAGGGCGGCAAGCCATCGTAGGGTCCATCCACTCGCACAGCGAGGGCACTTTGGAAACACCAATCGTACGTCTTTGGAATATGGGAGGAAACCCACATAGAAACAGGGAGAACATGCAAAATCCACACAGGTGGAGCCCAAGGTCGGGATCGTACTTTTATTACTAACCCTAGATCTTTGCATAAAGAAATGCAAGTTGGAATCCAGTGACGCGAAATGAATCACATGTTTAACCTCCCGAGACCTGGAATTTTGCTTGGTGTGCATTTTTAATTTCTCCCAGCTATTTGGGATTAGTCGGACCTAACAAGTATAAAAACTTGTCTTTGTACAGGAAATTGTCTGCAATGTCCTCATATGAGGACAGCTATCGAAATTGTTTTATTTTAACCTTCTCTTCTGTGACTTGTTTTCCCGTTGCATGGAAAAGATGTATCCATCGTATTCCACCCAAAAACATCTTGAGAAAGGTGTATAGAGGGTATGAGTAAGTAAATGATTCAATGCCCCCAGTGTCCACAGTGCCTGATCCTAAAATACCCTCAAACCTTAGTAGATAGACAGTGGCATTGTTCTGCTGCCAAACAATACCTTTTTCCCAACTCTTTCCTCACTCATTACTGTCATTACTGTCCAGTCATTGCTGGACATTTGTGCTTGATGTTAACTCTACATTCACTCCAGCTAATTGGTCTGTTTTGTGAATATAAAGGCCTTTTCACACCAAGAATTTTTTTTTTTCACACGAAAAAACACTAGTGGGACCTTTTTACATCAAGTGCACTACATTTTTGTCTAAACACTTTGAAAACTCCTTGTCTGCTTAAACTTTCTTTCATTTCCAGTCACGAAAGATTAGTGAGGGAAGCTACATTTTGTGTTTTTATGGGCATGAGCAAACTAGATTGTTCCATACAGTCAGCATCATTCTCCATTCTCCTTTCAGTAATATTCTATCAGATGTTTTCTTTAACCTCCACATTTTAATAGTCAGCGTTTTGCTTATCGTATAAGCTCGTGTGCTCTGATATTAGCAGGACGAGCTGTTCTGCCTGGCAACAGAGCTCTGATTGGTCAGCCTGATTTTAGCGCAGAAATTAGAACAGACTCAGATTAAAAATTTAACACATCGTCGCAGTCTGTCAGCTACGGACTCGGTGCATTAATATACATGTTCTTTTTCAGAACTCGCATTTTTTTACTATGTAAAATTGGGATTCTTCTTCAAGAGCTTGGTTCCTTACAGTGTTTTCTTGCCACCGTCCCCTCTGGTTGGATATGGTGGATCTAGACCCTTTTTTAAAGTCGATCCTCTGTTAGAAGTGGTGGCACATCAATCAAGACACTAGGCCACATATTTACAATTGCTTGATTCTGATGGAAAGTAGGTTGCTGGGTTCATATCCCTGCTGACTATTGACTGGAAAAGACGCTGGACAAACAACCTAACAAGCTTAGTCCGTTCTTCTATATAAATTATCTTCTGTGTGAAGGCACTCACATGCCCCCTCTCCTTGGTCATGGGAATAGAGAAGGAGAACTGGACATGCCAAGTAGGAGATTGTTTGAAAGGCTGAAGTTCAAACGCTTGTTGCTTGACTCTGCTTGGCTGACTCTGAACGGTTATAACCTGCTGTTGGAAAAAAATGAATGAGTTTGTTGTTGTAGGGAAAGCAGCATAAGATTTTTCTTCAGTGTAAAGAAAAGGACTGCTTAATATTTATATTAATTTTTGTCATGTTTTATCCTTTTCAAGAGAGACATCAAGAATTCCAGAGAGGTCTCATCCACCTCTTGAATCTAGTAAGTAGAAAAGGCAGTACTTGAAACCTGGGTTTGAAGTGATTCTGATTTAACATTTAAAACATTTTCTTTAACATGTCTCATGTTTGTATCTGTTGCAAAAATAGCTGGATCCAGTTCTATAGACGAATCTCACAAGGTGGACCGTCCCTCCATCTCTGTGATGTCCCCCACAAGTCCAGGAATGTTGAGAGACCTCCCTCAGGATCTACCAGGCCAGCTTTCAGTAAGAGGTTTAAGATATTTACCAGCAAAGCCTAGAACAGTTGCAACAAGTTTGTGAAGAACTAGGGCTGTGGTAGTGTAGGTCGAGGGTTCAAGTCTCACCTCTGCCAAACTGCCACTTTTGGGCCCTTGAGTAAGACCCTTAATCTGGGGGTGAGTGGTGAGGGAGATTCTCTGTCCCTAACATGCTGGCCCAGCCAACCTACCGTACTTCGGGATTCTGCCCTACTCCACCATGACTCTTAAATGGAATCCCTTTTGCTAGGGTGGAAGTGCGGTGTGTAAAAAAAGATCCCCGTGTCTGTCACACTAGGGGGTATCTGGTGCCTCAATGCTGTCCGGTATGCACCACAGGACCCGTCTCCCACTGCCAGCGGAATGCAATCGGTTTACATGCCTCAACACAGGGCCGATGCAAACAAGAACGTATGGGGAAGTTCACCAGCACGCTGCTGGGCACCCAAAAGAGAAGATGCTGCCGCAATCAACACTGATCCCGTCAAACTATAGATAGAGCCAGAAGCAGGTGGCATGGATTAGCCCACATCAAGCCCTACATTCAGACACCAGAACATTCAGTGCCCCTGCGCTGGTTCGCTGCCAACCCTCCACGGTCTCACAACCCCTCCTAGTGGAGTGGAGTGGAGTGGCAGGGCTCCGAATAGCCGGGTAGACCTGTATGATTATGATACCCATCCAAATTCAGCTACTTTCTTCACACTATATCTCTGAATAATACAATCACACTTTTTTGTCAATTATTAATATCTGCTTTGTGAACTTATGAACAGAACGAGAAGAGATGATGGTTGTGGGCTGTATAAGTTCTCTGACCAGTTAAAGACACACTGAGACAGCATTGCTCAATAGATTGTAGAATTGCATGAAGTTGGAACAATCATATACGTTCTTTCACATCCAGGTGAAACTGTGGTACGACAAAGTGGGCCACCAGCTGATCGTTAACGTATTACAAGCCATAGACCTGCCTCCTCGACCCGACGGCCGACCACGCAACGCTTACGTCAAAATGTACTTTTTACCTGATAGAAGGTAAGCAACTCGGATTAGTTCGGTTGTTATGGTGCATTTATCTCAGATCTACATGAAATCAGTTTTAGGTTGAGCCTTCTAAATTATCTGATCTGTGTTAGTGACAAGAGCAAGAGGAGGACGAAGACGGTGAAGAAGAGCTCAGAGCCCAAGTGGAACCAGACGTTCCTTTACTCGCACGTGCACCGCAGGGACTTTAGGGAACGCATGCTGGAGATCACGGTGTGGGACCAACCGAGGGCTCAGGAGGAAGAGAGCGATTTCCTTGGAGAGGTGTGTGTACAAAGACATAGAAACCAATTTGTGCTGATTGGCACACAGTCACTGACATTAGCTCATTACGTGTTGTCTCTTTGAGACCTGTGTACAATGCTTTCCCACAGATATTGTACATGCAGTTTGGCATGTAGGCGATGCGGCGCTTAGCATTTCCGTCTCACAGCTCTGAGTTCCCCAGTTCGATCCCGACCCTGGGATTCATCTGTAGTACTCCCTGTAGTACTTTAGTGTCTGAACTGATTCTTAGATATCTGCTGCAGATTCTGATCGAGCTGGAGACGGCGCTGTTGGACGATCAGCCGCACTGGTACAAGCTGCAGACCCACGATGTGTCCTCGCTCCCTTTACCCCAACCCTCACCGTACCTACCCCGCAGACACGTACACTCAGACAGCCCCAGCAAGAAGCTACAGAGTGAGTGGCAGCAGTTTTCTTTCTGCATTTACTTACACATACAAAAACATGCACTTCAGTATAGTCAAGTGTCAAGTCACATCAGAATTATTTTATTGTACTTTTTACAAAGAAGCAGTCTCTTAATTTTAGATTTTAGATCTTCTAATTCATAAGGCCAATCCAAAACTGACCAAGCCTTGGGTGACAATGGCAATCGCTGGGATTTCAGTGCCTTATAGATGCTATGGAGCCATGCTGCAGATCGGGGCTAATGCGGGTTAATCAGTAACACCTGCTTCCGATTTGTCCAGAGCAGTGTTCAGTGCTGCACCATCTGGGCTTTTGGGTGCCCAGATCACATCGGGTTACTCATGCCCGTATCGGCTCTGTGCATGGATGGAAATCCCCCATTGGCACAGGGAATGGGTCTTTCCTGGTGCGTGATGGTTGGCGCTAAGAGACCCTTTATCTGTAGTGCAAACATTGCATGCATCGCATTTTGCTGCGTCTTAACTTTGTGTCTTTTATAACACTTACCGAAAACTAGCGAGCGATGCCTTTCAAGACTGCAATTCTCTTTTCTCTTAGTAAACATCACAAAGGATTGATCGTACTAGTTTTCTGTCATTCTGAAGTAAATTAGATGTATATAAGACAGATTTATTTTCCTATTATAATTCTTAAATGTCAGACCTTAAAGCGAATGAACACTAATTGGATGGATGTTAAAGGGCACTTACCTGTACTACAATATACAGTGTTCCCTCACTTATCGGGGGGGATCCATTCCACTCGCAATAAGTGAATTTCCGTGAAGTAGCGACGCTATGCTTATTGTAGTAGTTATACAGTAAGTACATTATTT
>JAVSBU010000086.1:1457170-1467184 GCA_033118015.1 Loricariichthys derbyi | reverse complement strand
AATCTTTGGGAGGTTGATTTTTTTTACTGCAACTCTACACACACACACACACACACACACACACACACACACACACACACACACACTCCCCTGACGGGACCACCAAAAACAAACTTCTCCCCCAAAAAAATTTAATTATACCAGGTCTTCTTGCCAACCTATAATTCATCCACAAGGGGGCAGAGCAACCCGACCAGTTACCACTCAGAATGCCTAGCGGAACCATGTAGCACCAAAACTTCTACTGGAGAGTCCTGTTGCAGTTAGTGTTCGTCTTTTTTAATGTGTGTCACGTGGTGGAATTTGTCAAACTTTCATTTTGTCATTACTGCCTACTGAAAGGTGATCAAGGAATTGTTGAGCCAGTTTTTAAACCTGATTATGAAGTTCACCATGTTGTTACATAAGAATTCTGCAAATGTAGTGAATTGAAAAGAACAACAGACTGAGCAGTTTATTTTTAAATACCTTTATTTGAAGGTTGTAACTGGGGCGTCTGGTTACCAGACAGAACATTAGAAAAGCTTAATGCCACCATTGTCTTTCTGCGTAGCTTGATACCATGCCATGTTATGGAGCATATGTGCAATGGATTGAAATTCACTTAAAAAATTGAAAAAAAAAAAAGAGGGGGGAGGGGACAAAGAGGGAAAAGAAATTGGAACAGACCAAACACAATGTATAAATATCTGACCTATCGGTTCAACACTTAACTCTGTACAGTCATTCTACACATGGAAAATACCATTTGAGGCGCACAGGCCACTTCCTCATTTTCCTTAGAATAGCATCAACTCAACAACTAGTGTGAAAGTCTTGTGTTTCTGTCAATGTGTACTTTTATCCCATCCACATTTGGGGACATCACCAATCCCATATTAGGTCCTATCTAAACAAGTAGTCTGACAACAGCAATCCAGTCTCTCCCAACGTTTCTGCCAACTACTCCATGTTTTCCATTGCTAGCTAACCTGCCCCATGCTCCACTGACTCAGGATGCACTTGAGGATGGTGGGTTGATGACATCTGTGCACTGTGGATCACAGAACGGTCCAAAGCGTCCATACACGTCTTTGGCCCTGACGGCAAAATAGTATGTTGAACCCGACACGAACTGAGTGAGCGTGCAGGCCATAGGCAGTGGCAATGCCTTCACCTCACCAATCTTCTTCCATAGCGAGTGGTTGGGTGACTGTGTGGCTGGTGGCACAGGTGCCACCTGCTGGTCCTGGTGGTAAGCGTAGAGGTGGTAGCTATCCACAGGAGCGCAGTTGCGTTCCGTCTCAGACACACACCAGGAGAGGACGATGCCGTTCTGGCTCTGCACACGTGCAAGCTTTAGCTGAGGCTGCTGGGGAGGAGATGTGTGCGCTGCCTCTGGGGGAAGACGAGCAGGTGGGGGTGGTGCTATTGGCAATGGTGGAAGGGAAGCAGAAGGAGAAGAGCTTGAATGACATCTAGAGGGTGAGTCCTGAACAGATGAGAAAAGAAAGAACAGTCAGCCTGTTGAACAGTTTTCAACCCAAGATTATAGACCATGGCCTTAGTTATAGTTATGCTGACTTACCACTGAAGATCGATGCACAGTGCGAGCTAAAAAGTAAAAATTAACAATTTCAATGAAGGGTCATAATAGTTTGCATTAACCATGAAGAAAATTAGAACAACAAGCTCACCAACAGAGGAGGAGCTCACTGTCGAAGATGGTGTGCCTTGGGGTCGCTGGGTAGTGGCTGAAATAGCAGGAACAGCAGCCTTCTGCACACCTGTCACTAAATTACACAAAAGCAGCAACAGAATAAGTAACAACGTGTGACAACCTCAAAACAATAGCCAATAAAATGGGCATAGCAGAGGAAAAACAAGGGCCGAAAGTACTGTGCTAGTTTACCTTGCACATCATCATCATCTTCAGTTAGGTCTATGACTGAACCCTTAGGACGGCCAGGCTGTGAAGAAAACACAATATAAATAACCAACAGCCAAGTGGATGACCTATACAGTCAGACATATACATTCCTAAATGATTTAGTCACCAGCCAATGTTCATGAGATGTCTTCAGATTTATATAAAGAACAAAAACCCCCAAGTTTTATTCCCATTAGAGCAATTCAATGTGATCCCCGTGGCAGACACAAAAAACATCACATTAGCAATGTTAAAGGGGCCCTGTATTTTGAAAACAACTTTTAGGTATATAACCATATACAGTGTTCCCTCGCTACTTTGCGGTTCCTATATTGCGGACTCAGTGTTTCTCTGACTTTCAAAAAAAATTCGAATGCAAAATATTTATTGTAGTATTTTTGCCGTTTCATGGGATTTTGCGGTAATCTGTTTGTATTGTTGCACACGCATAGTACATATAGTGTAAATAACCACCTAAAATGTTTATTCATTTGGTTAATTTAAGTTATCTATATTTATAAATACTTTATTGTGGCTAACTTCACTTACATGAGAGACTTCAAAATAATAGACTCTGCCTTTACCTAAATGTATAGACTTCATGCCACTCTATAGATTTAGGTAAAGGAGGAGTCTTTTATTTTGAAATGGTTGTTCGACAGTGGCCATCTTTGTTTAATTCCTATCATTCTAGGATGTATATTCAATGGCAAGTACTCGTATCAAATTTTTAAAAAGGTTTAAGTGTTTAAAATATGTTATGAACATTTAAGTAGACAATTTTTTAAAAGGTACATGTACAGTATGGGAAAAGTTATTAAGGGAATGTTAAAGGGTTATGTATAAGAGTGTGGGAAGAGTTTATAAAGACTTAAAATAACATACTTACTGTATAACTACAATAAGCATAGCGTCGCTACTTCACGGAAATTCATTTATTGCGGGTGGGTCTGGAACAGATCCCCCGCGATAAGTGAGGGAACACTGTTGTATTGAGGGGTAGGATCGCATGAGAAATTCATGGTATGATCAAACAAAATCAGTTAATGGATTACAGAGTTCATACTACAATGCATACCTGTGCAGTTGATTTGGTCGGTGTAGACTGGGTTGCCTGATTATCTAAAGGAAAGGAGAAAAACAGGATATATAGCAATCAATGTGACATTAGTAGGCCTGTCAAAGTTAACATGTTAACCACATTTTCACTGCTTGAACCTGTGCAGGACTAGTAGTTACGAGCTGGCTCCAAAATGTTCCCTTAAATCACTACCAACTCCCAACACACCTGATAAACCCATATGATCGTAGGCTTCACTACACCTGCAATTCAGCTACTTCCTTGACAAGTCATTTTGCACACCCAAATGCAATTACTCTCCAAACATCTGCTCTGCAACCCATTTTACCCCACACATCAAAAAGACACATTCACTGCACAGTACCACCACCACCACTTAGCCTGATCATCCTAAAGCAACGGCATGTCCAGGAGCCTGAAGACTACCACCTTCAACATGCGAGGTGACTAATTTTTTGTCTGTGGCATGCTTGTTTCCAGGAAATCGATGTACCTACCCACTTGCACATATAAAATGGCACAATTACCCAACAGGGGACATAACTGGCATGGGCAATAAACCAATTCAGCAAGGTGCACTGTTGCATGGTCAAGTAATTATCTCTACTAGTGATCCCTGACCTGACTGGAAGACAATACTGGGATTCAATCCCATTGCCCATCAAAGCAGGACAAGTCTGCCACATTTTTTGTAATTGAAAAAAAGCAATATTACATGATTTTAACAATATCACCCATCCACACTGTATACACCAACTCAAAATGCAGCACAAACCTGTTTTGGATGCCATCTCAGAGGCAGAAGGTGGTCCATTCGCCGCTGCTGCTGAGCCTGTCGCTGCAGGGCCTGTAGTTGCTGGGGATGATGATGCTGTGGCCATACCAACCACAGCAGCACTCTGAGTAGGGGCTCTGGCTGTCGTCACAGAGACACCAGCACTGGGTGAGCTCGCTGTGACCGTCCCACCCTGGTACACTGGCCGGTTCAGCGGTATCTGGGTCACTGCTGTTGACACTGTCGATAAGGATGGAGACTGGGACACAAGGCTTCCTGGTGTCTTTTGCAGGATGAAGGTAGTGGCAGTTGTTGTCTTGGCTTTGCTGATACTGCTAACAGTGCCCAATGAAGATACAGGAATCAGACCGACACCTCCTGCGATGGCCCCGCCCTGGCCATTAGCCACAGCTAGTGGTAGCTGGATCAGCAGAGGCTGAATGGACATTGGTTGGCCGGCTGACGTTGCCGTACTGGTTGTCATACCACCAGCGCTGGGGCGAGATTGCAACAGCAGGGTGCCTGTCTGGGCCTGGCCACTCAGAGAGGAGCTGGATGAGGAAGGAGTGGAATTTGTGGTTGTGGAGATGATCTGGATGATAGGGGCAGGAGCAGCGAGAGCTGAAGAGGTGGGTGTAGTTGGAGTGGAGAGAGGTTTGGGCTGAGTTGGTGTAGCTGAAATGAGACAAAGACCTGGTTACCTGAATAACAAACGTCCCTCCCTCCTAGAGTGAACTCCTCATATATTCAAAAACAAAACTCATGTGGGTCAAAAGCTCACCTGTGGAACTGGATGATCCCGGGGGTGCAATGACCTGCTTTGTTTCCATCGCAGCCCTTACAGCACTGTAACAATACAAGACATAGCTTAACGTACAGCCAGTTAACAAGAGGCAGACACTGACACAAAAAAAAATTAAATAAATCCGTCGCTGGGCGGATTGGATCCCCTCACGTGTGGCGACGGAGTTTATATTCTTGACAATAAACGGTCACAGCTATTCTGGCACTTAGGAATTAAATGCAAAATAAGGCTAACAATCTTTATACGGAACATGCAGCAAATTAACATATTTAGTTCTATGTAAAAATACACTATTTTTGTTGTGTATTCAGCAGCTGATTTTATGGGATTAACTCTCTGCATAACGCATTCCTCTGTCATCGGTTTTGACAGTGCGCATCTACATACATGTTAACTGTTATTGGTCGGCTAGCGAGATTATGATTCAAATTATATTCTGAATTAATTATTTAACAAAGAGAGGGGTATTTAAAGCACGAAGTCTCTATAACCAGTGAAATTCTGCCACACTGATTTGTCGTCTGGGACACGATCACACATCATTCACAGGCACTGATTATGAGTTGGTGCAGAGTGGACACTATAACCACAGTATTATTTTTTTTTAACATGTGCACAAATATGTTGTTTGAATTATTGTAAAATTGAATTACTATACCTTGTACAATAATATAGGACTGGTCTAAGTCACTATGATCTGAATCACTGTTACCTTCTGGCTTCTGTAGCAACGAAATGGCGTCCGATACTTGTAAACAGTAAAAATGTACCGGATTCTTCGCAAATATTAATATTTTCCTTTAAATGAATCACCAAGATATTATCTTTATTTGTATTCAAATAATTTAATACCGGAATCATCTTATTTATATTTTTTGGTTCTACATATATTATTTACGGTGACAATTTTTCTGTTAAGTTTAGAACCTGTCTGACAGCGACGCCCGCGATGAAACAAGGTAAGTACATGTATTTTTGTAGGACCTTTTTATTCCCATAATTTCATCCTGGGCGATCAAGTCAGAGTTGTTGAATTTTACTAAACATTCTACTCATTGGTCATAAAAATGCCAATTGACAAAATGACCTTGCTTGCGTGGAATTTATACTGCGCATGCGCAAAGGTACGATAACTTGAAGTCACACATTTAAATTATTATGGCCTATTCTTATATTAAGAGAAAAATAATCATATCATAAGCTCATTTATTTTTTCAATTATAACATGGGGGAAAAAAATCATAGGGAAACCGTACCTAGCTCTTACCATACCATGTCCCATTTTCCCTTTATAAAGGACATTTAATGATAAACAGTGCTTTAAAAAAAAATCCTTGACCTGCCCCCCCATCTCTGAAACTTATTTTACTTAAAAATTACTGAAAATGGTCAAACTTTAGTATTCCTCAGTCTCAGGTGGATATTGATAATTGATGGTCCAGAATAAATTGATGGTCCCTACATGAACATCAGTGTCAGAAATTGCTCACTTGTGTTCCTGTTTAGAGTCAAAGGGCTAGAGTAACTAGCAACACAGGGTGAAAAGCAGGAGAATACCACAGACACATTATCACTTGCACTGGTACACCTTAGAGAAGCTTTAGAGTCAGTTTGTTCCAGTGACACCAAACTCAGCAGGTTTGAAAGTCGTCATTCTCCCCAGTCCAAATCACTTGGCATTGGACTTTGAAGTTAACAAAGGCAAAAACATATTTAGAGATGCAAAGTCGGGAATTGGAAGAAATTACAACAATATAGGTAGAGTGGATATGTGATCGCATGATCAGCTTACTGAGTTGAAACTATGTTAAAATACAATGTATCTGAATAATTCCTGAAACTTCCAGAAGTAAAAGACAAGAAGGAAAAAAACTGCCAGAAATATACTGCTCACAAAATTTAGGGGATATTTCGAAAAGAATTATCCCATAATAAAATATCCCCGAATGTGTGTGAGCAGTGTAGGTTTTTCAGCTTTTAGGTTTTTTTTCCAACTTAGGTTTTTTAGTAACTGTTTTGATCCGATGCAGAACAGAAACACAAAATACATAAATTACTATACCATGTCCCGTTGTCACTTAAAAAGGACATTTGATAGAAAAATAAACAAAGTGTTAAAGAAAATATCCTTGTAATTTCCAAAAAAAACATTTTTTCCATCTCAGATTTATTTCATTTCAACATTACTGAAATTACCAAACTTTAGTTTTCCTGGGGCTCAGGAGCATTATCAGTGTAAAGACCAAGATGTCCTCCAGATGGCGCATCACCTTTTAGCTCTGTATGGTTACTGAAATACTCTTTGTGAACTCGAATTATCAACTCTTACAAGGATACTTCTAATAATATACTTGGGGGATGAGGGTGGCTCGATGAGTAGTAGCCAAGAGTTTGCTGAGGACCTCAGTTATTGGCTTGCAACATGAATGCGGGTATGATAAGTTAGGATAGGATGACCTAGTTAGGATGCCCTAGTCTTGCAAAGTGCATGAAAGCCTTAAATGCTAATGTGTTAACAGCCACTTGAATTTTCTGTTAAGATGGTTATGGTGTAACCTAGTGGCTGATAATATTTTAGCAGCATCACTTCATATGTTGCTTGCGTTTCAGCTATGGAGAAAGGAGACTAGTGTGTTGAATGAAGGGCCAATTACCTCTACCCGTTCCCACTGGCAATCTTAACATGAAATTAGCCAACATTAACTTAAAACACTCACCGTTGGGTTGTTGGGGTCATGGTGGTTGGGGGAGCAACCGGAACAGTCTTAGCAGCAGCAGCCGCCTGTTACAAGATGTAAAGTATTAGGAAACAGCTAATAAGGACTGTTCTTATATGTTGATCAATTTATTACAAAATATCCTTAGACAATAAACAAAAACATGTCCCTATGTCTATTTTTAAAGAAACAAACCTTAATACACAAATAGAAATACAGAAAATCTTGACTTACATCTTGAACTTTTTTATTATTCTCTGATGCCTGGTTAGCAGCTCCAAACTTTTTGGACAGCCGTGCAATCTTACTCTGCAATTAAGTGCAAAAAAATAAGCATCTCCATAGATCCTACAGGTTTCATTTAAGTTGAAGCTATTTAAAGCAAATTTAAGTGCTTTTCAATATGCAAATCTGATCAAGACCCATCTACGGTTGGTGATGTCCTACAATTACAACTTTTAGGCCATTAAATGTAATTAAAATGTCATTTTCAAAAATGAAGTACTCGTTTTAAACACTAGGTGTCACTATTACAAAACTAAACAAAACAAATCATCTCAAGCTACTGAACTAAATAGCCTGACTTCCATATGTATAAAGTAATGTTATTTATGTAGTATACATAGCACTATTGACGCAAGGCTGCTTTAAAATGTACCTTCTAAATCTTTTTCATTCATTTTTGCTCACCAACATAATCAAATCAACCACCCCTAATCAGGGTTTCAACAAGCCACTGCCTAACAGTAGCACAGGATGCAAGGTGGAGCCAATCCTAGAGAGGATGCCACTTGAGAGACACCAAATGTGTCTGAGGTGTGAAAGGAAACCACACCAATAAAGAAAAAAAAAATCATGGCAAACACTAGCCACAACCCTTAAGCTACTTAAATTTTAACTTTAAAAAAAAAAAAAAAAAAGCATATTCATTCTTAAATGGCCCCATCTGGTTTCTAATAAGACTACAAATATCAGGCAAGTCTATCAACTACTACTGTCAGGAGCCATAATCAGCCAGTAGAGGCCACTGTTCCTACAGCAGGGAGCTCCAGTTTACTTTTCCACAGACATGGTCGCCTGTGCATATAACGCACGCGTTCAATCTAATCTACAGGCATTTGAAGTGGGATAGCATGTTAGACACCAGAATCCCAATCTCTAACTTTTATGCAACAGGTTGAAGGTGATCGGTTGCCCATTGCAGTGAGAGAACTATCAAGTAATCTGAGTGTTCTAGACACCGAAATCAAAAATCAGAGGCTCAACATCAAAAGAATAATGACCACAGTCCAAAGCCAAGGAAAAACAGGACTTGGATGAGGCCTCACCTGTAGTGTGTGTTGGACAGTATTCTGCTGTTTCGTGGCAACGTCAATCTTTTCCACTCTCTCTTTCAGTTCCTGCAGGTTACGATCAAACACTGTCATCTGAAGCACACGCAACCGTTCCTCCACCAGCTGCTTCACCAACTGGGAGAGCGGGAGAGAGAAACCAGAGTCATACTTGACTAATAACATAAATAATGTAAGGAACTGTCAACCTGAACAATGCAGTGACAAATTTTAAAAACCCAGGTCTATCCAAATACCCTTCAACATAGAGCACTTGAAAAACACAGATTACATCAATGCTGTATCGACAGTTCAGGGACTACATCCTTCAAAGGATATCTTCTACAAAGTCATGTCCTATGAAGGCTGCATAAACCGCAGCCAAAGCCAAACCAAAAACAAGATTGTCCACTCTATGGCAGATTTAATGTTTGCATCACAGCACAAAGAACCTAGGTATATGTTGTCTGATCATCCGTTGGATCTTTCTTTGCCATGGAAATCTCGCCCACCTTCACTTGTACATCATTCAAGATGTTTTGTTGCTCCAGTACAAATGGATTAAGCCAATTTACTATGTGACCCACTACGGCAAAACCAGGCATAAAGCACCAAAATTCAAAATTGAGATAATGATTACATATCTCCATGAAATAAGCTTTAAAATGAAGTTTATTTCATCAAAATATCTTGAAAAATAAGAATTCTACAGCTATTTGAAGTTCAGGAGTCCTGCCAGACTTTCTGAAAGTTGTTTTTGAGAAAAAGGCTCCTAAAGTTTTCTTATAGTTCAAAATCAATACACCATAGCAAATTAATGCATTAAATGTTGCTCAATCCCTATTAAATTTGGCACATAATTTGATACAGGTATAGCTTTAAGAAAAAAGTACATTTCATGCTGTCATACCCACAAGGCACCACGCAGGGGTCTCTCAACCAATCAGAGCACCCGTTTCTGCTGCTGTGTATGTTAGCCTCTGCGGCTAATGTTAACGCTTCATGCTACATGCTAAACACACTTCGGTTTGGATATGCTTCGTGAAATATCGTTTTATTGGAGGAAAATTATATAATTGGGGATCCCCTCCTTAAAACAGAGCAACAAGGATTATCGTGGACGTGTCTCCATTGAAATATGCGCACTGGAATATACCATGATCCAGAGCCGATGTGGAATGGATTATTGGCTTGTGTTCAGGTATTTATGGCCTATTTTACCAGACCAGATCATAAATAAATTAATTTTTTTGAGTGTTTAAGAATGTTTTTATTGTTTAAAATGGATTTGATGGATAGATTATGGTATAAGCTTGCAATTTCCATCAAAATCAATCGGGTGGTGCATTTTTGGCACTTATCATACTTTAACTCGCTCTAACTCAAAAGTACAATT
>JAVSBU010000086.1:1437737-1456256 GCA_033118015.1 Loricariichthys derbyi | reverse complement strand
TTTTTGGCACTTATCATACTTTAACTCGCTCTAACTCAAAAGTACAATTTGCGACTTATGCCGGGTTTTGCCGTAGCAGGTCAGATATTTGATTTTAACTAACAATTCATTAGTTTGAACTAATGTAGTGATGATAAAATAACACCATTCCACACCTTTTCCAGTTTCAGTCGGCTGCCCGCCTTGGCCGTGATCTTCAGCTCCAGTTGAGCCTCCAACTGCACTCCCTCCTCTACCCTTGGCCTCTTCCCATCTCTTTCTTCCTTAAATTCCCCATCCTTACAATCATCTTTCTTCTCTACTGGTGATAGTGATCTTTTCTTGCCTGCTGGAGTGCTGTTGCCTGTTCATAAAGAAAGTCAAGACCATAATATGCATTTAAATCTTGGAACCTCCTTGCAAAAAATTACAGTGCAAGATATACTAAAAAAACATGCCCAAGGTTATCGCTAAAGAAAATTTCAGTGGTTTGGTCACTTGATCTAGCCATGAACAAGGACATGTGACCTAAGACAGGTTAACCCTTTATCATAGGTATTCAGTGGGGTTAAAACAGGGGACTAATGTACAGCTAAAAGATATGACTCATTAAACCATTCTTGAAGATCCAGGTGACCCATATTTATCTGTCTGGCAGAAGCAGACAGATTCTCATTTAAAACAGAGGAAAACAAAGGTTCTCCTCAAGATATATCTGTACATGACAAATTACATGATGTCCAGAAAGTACTCCGATTCTATTTCCAAACAGACTGGCCACGTCCACCGATTCTGCCACTCCTTCCTTGGGAAAAAAATGGGGAGAATTGCCTACTGTTTCAACAAATTCCAAAGCACTCATTTTGTTCCCATTCAAATGCACATCTCCATGATTTTACAAGGTTGTCACCTTGCAATGAAAACGTTAACAGCTCCTTATACCAAAAGCACCTTGACGTGTTGGGAAAAGTTCCGTTTTTGATTTACCTCTCCACAAAATTTTGCTCCAAAGTTCCAGGAACATATTGCAAACCCCAGGCAATTAGTTATGAAAGGGTGTATGTCAGTGCCTTTTTTTCCATATGTTTATTTTCCCATTTTTAACAAAAAAATTAAAAATTTGTCCATTTCTGAAGCAGAACATGCAAGTCGACATGGTTTGCCCCAGATTATCCTGGTTGGGAATACAGGGAATGTTCTGAATCCTTACAATGGAATCCACTGGGCACAGGCACAGAATGGACAAGGCATCAGCAGAGTTCCATAAATGCAACACACAACCTTAAGGTTGAATTCGGAATTCAAGCACAGGCCTTCAGGAACTGCCCTTACAGAAACTGGCGCTTACCACAAAACCACTGCAGCAAATTCAGCAAGATTAAATTTGCCATATTCCAAACGACCACATAGTAAGTTTAGACAGCCAGTAAGTGCACACTGTTTGATCCAGGAATGTTGCTACAAGTGACCCTTTTAATACTTTATATGAATATTTCATTTTGAAGTTTCCACTAGTCCTTATCACTAATCAAACCAAGTTGGATGAAGACATACTACACTATACTGCCAAAAGTAATCATTCACCCATCCAAATAATTGCACACAGTAGTCGACAACTTTCGGCAAAGTCAACTACTACAGATCTCCAAACTTCATGTGGCCTTCAGATTAGAAGAACAGTGTAGAGAGCTTCATGGAATGGGTTCCTATGGCTGAGCAGCTGCATTCAAGTCATACATCACCATGCGCAATGCAGTCTCACATGCAGTGGTGTAAAGCATGCTGTCACAGGACTCTAAAGCAGTGGAAACATTCTCTGTCTGGCAAGCTGATGGACAAGTCTAGGTTTGTCTATTGCCAGGAGAACAGTACTTGGCTCTCTGCATTGTGCCAAGGTTTAAAATTACGCAGCAGTTAGGCTCAGCCCCTTGGTTCGGGTAAAATTATCTCTTACTGCTTCAGCATACCAAGAGATTTTGGATAATTCGAAGGCCCCAACATTGTGGGAGAAGTTTGGGGATGGCCCCTTCCTGTTCCAACATGAATGCACACCAGTGCAAAATGCAAGGTCCATAAAGACCTGGATGAGCAAGTTGCGTGGAAGATCTTGACTAGCCTACACAGTCCTGACCTCAACCGGATAGAACATCTCTGGGATGAGTTAGAGTGAAGACTGCAAGCCAGGCCTCCTCATCAAACATCAGTACATGTTACAAAACGAGCCCAGCTAGAGTGAAATGGAGCACTGGCAGCTAACTGGCTGCAAGCTAATCACCTGCTGTCTTCACGAGGCACTTTAATACCAGATAGTTCCAGGGACTAATTTGGAAGGAACTATCCACTTTGAGCTCACCTAAGATCTACATTTGTTCCAGAGCCTTTTTTGGTTTGCATTTGCACTGCCAGTAGGAATGCTGCAGCGATGTTGAAGCGACCCAAGCCGCAAGGCATGTGGCCAAACTACTCAAATGTGTTGGACCCATTTTCTCGCACACAGGCTTCGTAAAGCCTGGACTTCACTGTCGACTGATTTGACTGCGTTTTTCCATTCTTTTAGCAAGAAAACCTGTTTGTGGCTATTGTGTACAAGTATATGTAAAATGGCAGCTGCCTTCAAAATACGCACTTGCGTCTGGACTATCACCTCACGCTTATTTCCACACAGAGTTTTACAGTAGGCATTCAACGATTGTCCTCAATTCCTGTGGTGTGAACATTTGAGAAAGGGGGCGCTCTTTACCAGTTCCAATAACTATGAAAAACCTATGTAAACTATGTAAAAGCACATATAGTCTTTCCAATTTAGGTTTGTCCACTGATCACCAAGCAAATCTGCTTGGCTGTTCACTTGAATGGGACAGGACCCCAAAAAAGGGAAACGTAATTATGGTTGCAGCAATTTCTCTACTTGTCACATCATAAAAGTCAAACTTAAAGAGCTAATGGAGAACAAGTATTAGCTAAGGTATCCACTTCCTTCACGTAAACCATGTTCAAATTAATTTGTTCAAACAAATTAGTTGCTTGGCAACTACCATAACACAATATTGCCACCAAAAGCAAGGGGAAAATATACTAACAATGCTGATGAGCATGCATGGCTCAAGGTAAACGTAACAATGCAAAGTGAATTCAAACTTCTACTTTGACAAAATCTGACACAAGAACATTAGCACTGTGCCCTATGCAAATTTTTCATGCAAAGTTTTACACAACTTGAGCAATCAAGTGACCAGATATTTGTGGACACTTAAAAGGCACAACGAACACAAAGGTAGTTTTGCACATTTACTAAAAAGCTGAGCTTCCTCTTTTACATGAGAATTATTGCACAGATGCAATTGATTCCTCAAAAGACAGCCTCTACCCTCAAGACTTAAACACAGCAACAAGCCACAGGCTAACGTGGCAGCAAGTTTTGATTACCTCCTGTGGGTACTCCATCTATAATGGCCATTTCTTAATTATTCTAATTAGTGCACCTCAAATGGGCACTAATTACCTGATCCATCTGCTGCTTTACACCCTTTCTCTCCCTCTTTCTTCTCTTCTTTCACAGACTCAACATCCATCTTCTCCTCTTTCACTTCATCTTGCTCTCCCTGGCCCTCATCTTCCTCACTGAGGCAAAGGAAACCCTCTTTCACTTCCGGGTCACACTCCAGGCTGGCAGCTGGTGAGCCAAAGGGAGAGGAGGAGGAACTCTTACTGCTTTTCTCCTCTGCTGAACCATGCTCAAGAGAGGTGCTGTCCGTATCCATTGCTAGCTCTCCGTTCAACACTTTGTCCGCTGGATTTTTCTTCTCGTCGTTCTTCTTGCAAGATGGAGACTCTGCACTTGCAGATTTAGAGATCTGGAGGTGAGGAAAGAGGTAAAATTCAGAAGTTTTTTAGCTTTTCTTCTAATTAATGTTTACTCACCCTTCAACAGAATATCAGTAATCACTACATCAATATTCCATTAGAAGTTAGCAATACGATTTGAGTATCCTGGATAGAGGACCAGTATTTCTACAGCCCACCATGTACCCAAGTAACTGACTTGTACATTCAATCATTCACTTTCTTATCCATTTAATCCTTGGCATAGGGTACAAGGCAGGAACAACCGTAAACGGGCACCAAGCCACTGTAGGGCATACACACATCTTAGGCATTTAACCTAAGCATGTCTTTGGACTGTGGGATGAAACTAGAACACCCAAAGTAAACCCACAGACACAGGGAGGACAGTCTCCTCACAGAAAGGACCTAGACTGCTCCACCTGGGATTTAATCCAGGACCTTCCTGCTGTAAAGTGACAGTGCTACTCACCTAGCCACCATGCTGACTGACTTGGTTTGCTTTTTATAAAATAAAAGCAAAGTGTACATGTGTCGTACTGGAAACCCCAATGTAGAGGATATCGTTATGGCTGAAAAGTACAACTGCACTCACTTCAGTCTTCTCAGCTTCTTGGTTCTTTTTATCCTTCCTGTCCTCTTCAGTCTTCTCCTCTGTGTTGCCCTTCTCCGAACTCTTCACAGAAGGTGAAGGTGAGGCATTTCGACTTTGGGTGACTACCGGTGAGGATGATCGAGACAGGGAAAGAGGAGAGAGTGGTGGAGGAGAAGATCCCCATAGAGGTGAGGATGGAGACCTCACAGACTCCTTGTCTTTTTCTTTCCCCTTTTGTTCATCCTCCACATGCGTTCCATTCACCAACGGAGTCTGGGGCCGTGAGGAAGAGGACGAAGAATTGGAGGATGTAATTGTTAAGGTGTTGTGCAACACCTCCAGCTGATGACGGTCACTCATCTTCATTGTTTTCCGAGCACGGAAAATTTTCTTTTGAGGTTCTTCTGGAACAGCAACTTCCATTTTCTCACCTGATTAAACTGAAGACCAGACGAGAAGTTAGAGACATTAAACAGTGAAATATTCACAATAGTACATTTAGACAAGTCCTCTACAGTTATCTGCTTCAGTTGTCTGACTGTTCTTAGTTATAGTTTAATTCAGGAAGTACCACTAGGTGGCACTCTGAAACCTAGATGCCAATGTGGATTGTTCTAGAAACTCCTGGTGTCCTCGAACACAAATCTACAGCTAAACCACCATTGCTCAACAATCCTATACTAAAGGACACAGGTAATCCTTAAAATACAGTTTCACCTCAAAACCTGTATATTTACCTACACCTGAACAAAGCTGCTTACATTGTCATACCCAGCGTAACAGATCAACCTTGTGAGAGCAATAAGACAAATACTAAACAAAACTACTAAACAAAAAAAAAATCTAACATCTACTTCCTCTTTCAAAATATCTTTAAACAAGTACACTTCCTCTATAGAGGCAGAACAAAATGCTTCTGTTTGAAAACCAGGGAGGGGAGGGGAAAAAAAACAGCATTTTGTCTCCACCCCCTTCAAGCTCACTGGTCTACTTCAGAACCAATCAGGGCAGCTGGTCACAGAGTCTGCTCCAGACTAGACGGGTTGGTTAAGTAAGCCTGTGATCTTTTAACCAAGTTCTTGATTGGTTACGAAGTCGGTTTCAAAATCTGCCTCCAGCACTACCTGAGGTGATAATGCTACACAGAATCATCTACTCAAAAGTTACCTATACAGAGTTTTGCAATGATATGCAAAAAGTTAACATTGCTACGGTCATGAACAAACATTTAACTAAAGATCACAGAGTCAAATAAACCAAGTTCTCACCTGACTGCAATGTCCCTTAGTACCTCCCTGTTCATGGAGGGATTTGACCACAGATTCAGAAACCTAAAGATGGAGAAAATAAATGGATTTGTTATAGAGATAATATATTCAAACAAGTTTATCAACCATCGTCCAGCTATAGTTTGCATTCCTTAATGTCTCTTGATTATAATTTCTATACTCACAATGAGGATCAGCACATGCAACTACATTTTTTATTTGTAATTTGCCAAGTTATGATGGCACTCGTCAACAATTATGTACCCTGTACACAGAGTTGCACAATTTTAGCTCTTATGAACTGATTCTCCATGCATACATTTAAACCTATTTCATATTATAGTCAAATTCTGAAGACTTCAATACGTTTGTTAACATGTTCCAAATAATCGTCAAATCTGTCAGCAGTCCTGATTCTTTGCATGCACGATGCAGTTGATGCATTACTGCTGCAGCATTGTTGCAGTTCAGCTACAGTGAATGGTCTGGCCCCTAAATATACTAACGTCTCCAAGCCACGTGCACAGGTCCTCTCACTTCCTAGCAGACTGCTCATATTCCGTCTTCAGGCACCAGTGACCATGACAACAGGTTTAAAAATGCACATTTATTGTGGTCAAGCTAAAGACTGACGTGTTGTAGATACTTAAGCAACAGTAAACATCGTAACGTATGTAAGATCAGGTAGCAAGACCTTGGTAACCTAACAGAGAAATGCTAAATAGAAAAAAGTACAAAATGAATACATTCCCTAATAATCCCATTTAGCCTGGTCCACAAAGCTGAAAAAGGTATGGCGACAGGAATTTTAAGAAAAAAAAATAAAACTAAATTTACAAAAGGCTCCTTTCAGTTTCCTTCATGTGAGCTCCAGCTATTTCCAGAAAGTGTTTGCTAACCTAGCACCATTCCCATTCCAGGTCCGGTGTTCTGCTGTTCCTGATCCGCAGCATTTGCGCATCGCACCCCTCCCCCTCCGCAAAGCGCCAAGTGTGTGACTTCCACTAAATGACTCAAAATGGCCACCAGGGCTTACAACGCTGCTTCTCATGTATCAGCCCTATCAATTAAAACTTGATTAGCTTGCTTAGTGAGTGATATTGATAGCACATTATTGCTGCAAAGAGCCAAATACAAGGGGTCATACCGTTTGAGGTCTTCAGGGGCACTAGTTTTATATTCTCCCTCTCGCACTTCAACCATTCAACCACTCAAACCATTCAAACACTGCTGCTGTCTTGAGAATTTATATCCACTAAACATTAATGTTATTTTCAGTACCTTTGTTAGAATATTGTATCGCACTGCTGAACCTGAAAGCTAATTGCAGAATGGAAAAAGCATGCAAACAAGAGGGAATTCAATATACTTTTACTGTACTATAATGATTATTCAGTATCAACCTGCACTTAATTAGAAATAATATTAATACTTGGTACAACAGCCATAAAGCTGGATAAATTATTAATCTTTTAGAGCACATACAATCTGTGGCAGGTCCGAATACAATTTTTACAATTAAGATCATTCCAAATAAAACTGTTCTTCCGTTATTCAGGCTGAAAACGGATTTCAAATGCAAGCATGACATTCAATAACGTCACAAAATGTATCATTGTCCAATTCAAGGCCTGGCTGGTATGACCGTACATATCTTATGAGAGTACAAAAATGTCTACAACATTACCATTTATACAACAGCACTTCAATCATTTGCATTGTGCTAAAGCAATGCTGCTTACCTCCCAAGAGGGTGGGGAGGGGCTTTTACTCAGACACAAGGAAGGGGAGGAGGGGACTATTTCAAATTCAAAACACGTGTTTGGATAGATTGGATTTACAAACTCCGATGCTGAACAGAAAAACAGTACCTGTATATGCCACTCCAAGGTTCTAGCTGGAGACAGCAACACTAATCTTTTTATATTAAAGAATGCTAAAGAGTATTGCAAAAGTCAAAATGTGTGGTGAAACATTAGTGGGTGCAAAACTAAAGGCAAAACAAAAGATTCGCCTCATCTTCAAAAAGGTTTGGTTGGATGCGTCACTAAAACGACACTATGACAAAAATCCAGCAGGAAAAAAAGAACATAACGAATACCACTGTCATAAGGCCATGGTCCCCAGAGTTGTAAACAAGGGTTCAGAAATTCAACCAAAACCATTGATTTGAAGTATGAAACAAAAATCAATTAAGTAAAATTAATCGATTAAGTTTATATGGTACTTGCATGAAGTTGAAGTTGCATGAAATTTACTGCTATTTTGACATTAATAAATGCAAAGTTGACCATCTTTACAAACTAGCATTCCAAATAATTTTGAAATGAAATTTTGAATTAGGAAAATACCTTTAAAATAGCTTAATTTATATCCTCCCGAGAACTGGGAAGATAAATTGTCTTAATTTCGGTTTGAATTGTGACGACCAGTAAATGGTGGAGACGTACGCAGGGTAAAGGGTAAGAATAGTCGGTTTAATCCAATAATCAGCGTCGTAAATACAGTCCAGGGTCGGTAAACAAGAAGATCTAGATAATCAGCAATAAAAACCAGGGGATAATCCAACAAGAGCAAAAACCACAATGACAGAACTAGATTCGAAAACCGGGAATAACAAACACGAGTAGAATGAACGCTCAGTACGCAATACTTCGCAATCTGCGATCGCGCCCCGAGTCTATTTATCTGCGGCCGTAAATGAGCCGTAGCTGAGCCTCATTAGTATTCGGGCAACAGAGGGCACGTCAGAACCGGCTCCGCTGAATTCTGGGAGGTTGAGTTCAGAGCTTCTCAAATGACACAAATGTCCAGTATAAAGGACATTTATATATAATAGCTTATAAATTATATTATTAATTATTATTATAATTAATATTTTTTTATTTTAGAAATCACCTTTTCCTAAATTATTACAATGCAATAACAGTCGAACACATCGGGCGATGAGCCACACTCAAATTCTACACTCAACTCAGCAGCTACACTCAACCCGAACTCAACACAAGAGGGAGTAAGGCTCCATGTCATCATCTTTATGGGGTCAAGAACTAAAATAGCAATAAACATTTAAAAAAACAAGGAAAAACAAATTAAGCTAACCTTCCAAAATGTTCAAAAACATTCAATTAAAAATTTTTTTAGATTAAACTAATTTTGTGATATAAGTATATCATGGTTAACAAATTTAGATTAAGAATTAAAACGTCCAAAAAATTACTCAAGTAAAGTAAAAAGATTCTCACTCAATTGTCAGCCATAGCACGTCACATGAGAAGAAGCATGCACATGGTGGAGTTAGTCTCCTTCAGAGCTCAATATATAGGTATAACAAAGGAAGGAACTGTGGGGGAGGGGAACTTTACAGCCAATCAGCACCACATGGTACTGGGTGGAGTACATTGTGTTCAGCTGTTGACATTAACACAACACCACCTGGTGAGAACACCACCACAATTACAACACAACACAATGAAATACTTTATGGACCAGACAAAAACTGCAAAAAAAAGTGAGCATCAGGTCATCAACATAAAAGGGTCAAATAAACATTGAACAATTTCTGTAAACCATTAACAGAGAACTCCAAAGCATATGGTGAAATGTCGACATTTACCCATCCCCCACTGCTGCACCAGGAGAGTGGAAAATTACAGACAGGCATGGATCATACCATTTTCAAGAAGGGGTGACTGTTCAGCCATGTGTCTCTTCATCGACACAAGAGGGAGCATGACCATAAGCTACACAATACGTTTATGACTAGGCATAAAAATAACATTAGCCTAACAGCTCATGTATGTGTGTGAATTTTCTAAATGGTACAGCACATTGAAACTTTTACTTTAAATGACAGCTTAGAAGGCATAAAACAAAAACTTAGATTGGGTATTTTCATGAAAGAACAAAGCGGATCGACTTCATTAAGCTTTATTTTTATTTTATGGGGGCTGACTCCGGATCTCTGCCCAGGCGACCCAGTTAGTACCCAGCCAGCTAACATGGTTATAATGCTTTTTTGTTTATTGCAATGTGTACAAAGTCAGGACGTGATGACTAATAGTACACCCCTCCCTTCAAAAACATGCTTAAATCCCACTTCCATTCCCATGAGTGCACAGACTAAAATTACTTGTATCCCCTCAGTTTAGAAATGACAAATACAAAATACTTGATAATCCTCACTTAGTTAGGCAGTCGTGATTAGTTGCACTGTAGCGAATTAACTACTCTCAAAACAGAACAAGAGGGCCAGAGGGGGATGGGGGCTAAACAAACAACGAACAACACATGCTGCTGAGTGTGTTACGTTCTGGTGTTGAAATTTACACTGCAAAGTGCCTGAGTAACCAGACATCTTGTTGTGTAGCAGGTAACACCAAACTAATGTGTGTGAAATGATCACATTATAAACAACCAAAAAGGTTTATATATTAAATAAATATGGTGAATCCATATGGTGCATATAGAAACCATCCCCTCCTCCACTGCTGCACAAAGAGAGTGGAAAATTACAGCTAGGCACGGACCGTACCAAGTATACAAGGAGGGGGCGGTTTAGCTGCACAGCTTGTTACTGACTCAAGAGGGAGTATGAGACAAATTCTTCCAAAAGTATGATCGTCAAAACTACAAGTGTGGCTTTGCTACAATGATACAGCAGATCAAGATTCTCCTTGATGAATGTGTGAGTCCCGCATGTATGAAGTAAAGGTTGCTCCCTAGATATATATCACTGAAACAGTAAGTGGAACAACCGTTTGTGGCCCAGTATATATGAATTCATTTCAAGTGTTAAATGTGACTAAAATTGCAAATGTCTACTCAAGAGTTTGTAGGACAATAATGATTAATTAGTAAATATTTAGGAGGGAAGAACAAAGATCTATTAAGCTAGAAGGAATAGGGGGAAAATCCCCTACCCCACAGCTGCACATTGTGTAATAGTACAACTAGGCACAGACTGTACCATGTTTATGAAGAGGGGTGCTCAACTATGTCTCCACTCTAGAGGGCAGGTGACAAATTTTCAGAAGCCTGTAACATATGAAAGCACATTAAAACTCAGTGTTTGTCATCTTGCTGTGCAGTGTCTCAATGGAAGTGCATGCCATCTTGGATACAAGTTTTAAAGTAGTAAGAACTTCGATAGAATCTTTAGAACTCAACTTTTTCACTGGTGAGCCAAGGCAGCCTAAGAGTGAGAAACAACAAGTTTCCCGTCGGATTTTCGAGTTGGCAGTGGGTCTGCAGTACAATTACAGAATAGCAAAGTCGCTTTTTGGTTCAGACTGTAGTCACTTTCCATGACATTTCCAGTGATTGCAGGTTGATTCCAGTCCCTGCCCATTGTACACACTGCCCCTTGTGGTACTGTGGTAGCCTAGCTGTTAAGGTGGTGGACTATGGACCAGAAGGTGCAGAGTTCAAATCCCATGTTGGGTCCTTGAGCAAGACCCTTAAATTGTTTTGTAGAAAAATCAGATTCCATTTTTATACCCCTACAAACTACACAAATCTGATTTCAATTTAAATCCAATGAGTTGCCTATCTGAACATAGCCCTTGTTGCCCACACTGCTGTCAAGGCATCAGGTGGAGGTCCAAAAGGTATGTACTAATTAAAAAATGTAAGATAATTACAGCAGCAAGATAAGTTTAGCTCCCCAACACAAAAATATGACAACTTCTATTCTGAGTTCCAATCAACACATAAGAAACTAACTTGCATTGATTTTAATTCAGTAGATCAGATGCAAGACATGTCAAAGAGTAATCTAACCTCTCTCAGAACAAAACAGCTGACAGACAATAGACAAAGCAAAGAATCGGACACTACAAAAGAAACCACGGTAAAGCACACTACTTCTACACGTACCATTAAAATATATACATTTTGCTTGTTTCCAAAGTAAAAAAAAACAGTACATTTTAAATTATATTAAAATAGTTCATAAAAACATATGCGACCAAAAACAAAAGCAATACTACTACAACGTAAAATATTATACATGATGAAAATGAAAATCTATTATCTGTAGTCAAAAACCACATGGTGAATTGTAGAAGCAACTCCCTCCCCCAAAAGCTGCACAATGAGAATGGAAAATTACAGCTAGCATTGGATTGTACCACACTGACAAAGAAGAGGGGTGTTGAGCTGCATGGTTCTGTCTCACCTCAAGGGGGAGCAAGACAAATCCTTCAACTAATTTAGCCATAAAAATACAAGATCATAACTAGGCAGTTGTTTGTCTGTCAAGTTTATTAAGCTTAATCCTTATCCTTCTTGTCAAATGAGCACAGTTTTCAAAGTATTATTAAATAAACCGAATAGAAAGATTCAAGTTTACTGTGCATCCAGAAATCTACCAATCTCAAAGAACTAGGTTAAATAGATTGTTGTATTACCCATTTGAATTGACAGTGTGTTCCTATGACCAACAGCCAATTGAGCTCATGTTTTCTTACAATAAAGAGAACACAAATACATTATGCCCAATTCCAGTTTTCTACCACATACCAACCACTCTGCTAAAGAAAGAGGGTTGTAGGCCAGAGAGTGTTTCTTTATACAAGACGACGAGAAGATATCTGGAATAAGCGCATGTACAGTGCCTCCAAATAGTAGTCAACCCCCCTGTAAATTTTGCGGGTTTACAAATTGAGTTAACTTAGTATTGTGAAATTTGGACTGTAGACGGGCCTGGATATGTGGGACTGTGGTGACCTAGCGGATAAGATGTTGGACTATGGACCAGAAGGTCCAGGGTTCAAATCCCACGTCTGCCAAGCTGCCACTGTTGGGTCCTTAAGCAAGGCCCTTAACCCACAATTGCGTGGATTGTAAAAATAATTAAATTCTAAGTGACTCTGGATAAGGGAATCTGCTAAATGCCATAAATGTAAACAACAAAAGAAAAGTTATTTCTTTGTTGTTGTTGTTTTTACTTTTTACAAATTTTATAAATTTACCAGAGGGTCAATTCAACCTCATCACCAGAATTCTTGGTTTGGTTCCCTAAAGTATTAAGAATTAATTGAGGTATTAAGAACAATAAGCTTCACATGCTTGGATTATCTGTTTTTTCCTACCTTTTCGGGCTTTAAAAGCCCCTCCCCTAACAAGAACAGCACTCAAACATTGTCAACATGGGAAAGACTAAAGCATTCCAAGTCATGGAGGGTCACAAGACTGGCAAGGGGTAAAAACCCTTTCCAACAAGTTGGGCCTACCTCTGTCTTCACTGTTGGAAGAATCATTTGGAAGTCGAAAGCTCATGGAACTACTGTTAACCTTCCACGGCCTGGAGAGCCTTTCAAAAGTTTCCTCTTGTGCCGAGGCCAGGCTTGTCAAGAGTGACCCAAGGACAACGAGGACGGAGCTCCAGGAAGATCTCATGGCAGTAGGCACATTAGTTATGGTATTTATTGAAACTAATGTACTCAACAGCAATAGTCTCCGTTCCAGGCAAGCCGGGAAGTTTCCATTACTTTCAAAGCGTCATGTCAAGTTTGCTCATGATCACTTGGATGACTGAGGCAGACTGGTTCAAGGTTCGCTGGTCTGATGAGACACAGATCAAGGTCTTCCATGCCAACCACACCCGGCGCGTCTGGCCAAAGGATGGCACTACATTTAACCTCCAAGAATACCATTCCTACAGTCAAGCATGGTGGTGGCTGCATCATGCTGTGGGGCTGCTTCTCAGCCAAGGTGCCTGGCCATCTGGTCTGCATCCACAAAAAGATGAATAGCACAGCCTACGTGGAGATTTTGGCCAAAAACCTCCGCTCCTCCATCAAGGATCTTAAGATGTCTGTCATTTCATCTTCCAATAATGACCCCAAGCACACGGCCAAAATAACCAAGGCCTGGTTTAAGAGGGAAAAGATTAAGGTGTTGCAGTCAGCGTCCTGACCTTAACCCAATCGAAAAGTTGTCGAAGGAGCTCAAGATTAAAGTTCACAAGAGATGTCCAAAAGAACCTAGACAATTTGGAGAAGATCTGCATGGATGAGTGGGCCAAGATAACTCCAGAGATCTGTGCCGGCCTGTTCAGGTCTTATAGAAAATGATTAATAGCTGTAATTGCAAATAAGGGTTATTCCACAAAATATTAAACCCAGGGGTTGAATAATAACTGACCCTAATATTTGTTTTTAAATGTATTATATTTTAATTGAGCAACTATTTTTGTTTGTAATATTTAGGCATCTGTTAATAAATGTTATTTTTCAAAGTTTGAAGGCTGTAACTTATTTGCAACTTCTTGCATTAGCAAAATCTACAGGGGGTTGAATACTCATTGGAGGCACTGTACGCACAATTCTGTCATAGTAACAAGCCACCTTTGTTGTTACTGTTTGGACAACAGGCTGCAGTTGTATGATATCCATTAAACTTCTCTTTTGGGAATGGCATTTATAGAACATTCAGTGTGGTCACACCAGACACCACTGAAACTTCAACTTGGGTGTCTGCAGTGATGGCTTACAGTATCTGACTGCCTCCACCCTAAAGTCCCACCTTGTTGTAATGTCTGTAAGCTCATGAACCAAAACTGTCACTACAAGCAAACCTGACAAGTCTTTGTTTTTAATGGTATCAAAATGTTGTGTGACACATTTATATTTTCAGTTGAGAATTACACACCTGCATCTCAACTTGGGTCTTCAGCATGCCTTTCTCATCCTTCTCCAAGGTAGTATTCAGAATATGTCTGGTTGCCTTATACCATGCCAGAGCACGATTGTCCCCCTCCTGCCCATTTTTTTAATTGGCCTACACTGACATTGCGCTTAAAATTTCTTATAATACACCTTATAGATTTGTTGATTATGCACACAAAGATTTTCAACTACAAGTGTTCCACGTTTAAAAATATTTTTACAGAGACAGCTAACATTTTCTTCCATTATTGAGTACAATAAGAATTCGTGCTGCATGCATATCATACCAGATTCCAAGTGAACTACACAAACCCATCTCTTCAAGCAAGTTTGAGCATGGTTCAGTGTACTGGGCATGGGCACGGTAAGGAGTGATCACACTAGTTATAGTAACTGTGCTTTGGGCGTCAAACGTGCCCGGGCACAGAATGGATCACCTTATGTCAGCACAGAAATTGAATCATGCCCCCTGAAGGCCACATTGATGTTTCTATGTACCAGTATACTAGTCATAATGGTCCAATAGCGGTTTTCCTTCCACAAAAGTCTAAAGACTCTCCTCTTCAAACAACACCCAAGACAATACCTCTTCCTTTGCATTTTTGTTGTTCCTGCTCTTTGTATGTAATTTGTCATCTCATCCCCAACCTTTTAGTAACTGTTCTTTATTATATGGGGCAGCACAGTGGTGTAGTGGTTAGTACTGTCGCCTCACAGCTCCGAGATTCCCGGTTTGCTCCTGACACTGGGCTCCGTCTCTGTGGAGTTTGCATGTCCTCCCTTTGTTCACCTGGGTTTTCTCCGGGTACTGTGGTGGTTAAGTTAATTGGCATTTCCAAAGCGCCCTTAGTTTGTTAGTCTGTGATTGTATGAGCCCTACAATGGATTGGCATCCTCTCTAGGGTTGTTCCTGTCTTGCGCCCTGTGTAATACAAATTCTAATCAGCAACTCATACGCTGCCTGGCCCAAAAAAGGCACTATGATCTGGGGATGCTGAAGTTGGTCAGGTTTAGGTTCAGTAACGTTATGTGCCCAAAGAATGAGGTCAGCTGATACCTGAATATACTGAACCACCAGGTTATTCCATCAATAGATTTTTTTCTTCTCCGATGGCACAAGCATATTCCAAGATGACAGTGCCAGGATTCATCTGGCTCAAATTGTGAAAAAGTGGTTCAGAGAGCATGAGACAATTTTCTCGGATTGGCCACCACACCTGAGACCAGACCAGACCTGAGAATTTTTGGGATGTGTTGGAGAAGACAGGAATAAAGCTTGTGGAAATGATACAACAGCGAATGTGTGCCTTGATCAAAAGCTAAAGACGATCCAATGAAATATTGTAGTGTGACCTTTTTTGGCCAGGTAGTGTATGCATGTAAACATCTTCAAAACGACCTGTGGAGCAAGTGACGTTGAACATGGCCTGGTTGTTGGTGCTAGATAGGTCAGTCGAGTATTTCAGAAACTGCTGATCATCTGGAATTTTCACGTACAGCCATCTGTAGCATTTACAGAGAATGGTCAGAAAAAGAGAAAAATGTTCAGTGGGTAGAAAATGTCTTGGGCCAGTGTAGAATTGACAGTCTGGGTTGAGCTGATAGAAAGTCAACAGTAACAAATAACCATTCATTACAACCTTGGAGCAGATGGGATACACCAGGTGTTACTTCTGTCATATTGAACAATAAATTGAGGGTACTGTTTGCACATGCTGACCAAAATTGGAAAACAGGAGATTGGAAAAATGTTGCCTGGTCTGTTGAGGCTTCAGCAACATTCAGATGTAATTTGATGTAAAGAACATGAAAGCATGGACTATAAGTGTATCGATGGATCAGGCTACTGCTGGCAATGTAATGATGGATCAGACTACTGCTGGCAATGTAACGACAACTGCCATAAAAATGTAAAAGTGGTGGCACCTAAGGTGAACAGTACAGGATCCTCCATTTGTATCACAATTTCCGCAACTGTATGAGATTTTAAGCTAACAAAACCAAGAAAAAAAGAATGTCTGTCTTTACTTTGAGTTAAACCATCGTGCTAAACCACCACCAGGCCAGCACTAATCAGAATAATACAACTATGGAACATGAAACTTGTCGCGTTTACAGCATCGAATGCATAACATATGCTGGCATTTTAGCCAGATTTACTGGTTGATCTGAAGTTCATTTAGATCAAGTGGAAGAAAACAGACTTGGGAATATCAAACTTGACAGAGTTACAGCTAGGCACTGGCTGATGACAAAATGAAGGGAGCATTTTGAGTTCAGATATCAATCACTAGGAACTCCATTAAATAACGCACCATACAGAAATTACAGATAAAGAGTCTTGGTTTTAAAATGATCTCCAGAATATAATTTTAAAAGGGCAATTAAAAAAACCACACTGAACGCAAATATTTTAGTTAAAACACCAACATCAAGATTTGTAACTGACCCCCCTCCTCCACTGCCGCACAATGACCTGAAAGTAGAAGTAGGTATGGAAGCACCATGTTTACAAATGAGAGGGGTGTTCGACTCTGCATTTCTGTCCAAACTCAAGAGCGAGCAATGCAAAACTCTTCCCATGATCCCACACTATAATCTAGTAGCCTGTAATTCATTAACTAATCACAGCATATCAAGTCTCTCAGTGGTAAGCAGAAGACACTTTATAGAAGCACAGTTCAACAATCTGGGTATAATTGTATTAACTATGATCCTAGATGTTGAAAGCGCACTGAAGATGTTGAAGATCACTGAAAAAGCTTTCTTTTAGTAAGTTACCTATCTGACTCCAGGCTGCCTTATAACTGGACACTGATAAGCTATTGTCAATCATTCAGTGTTCGGTCTCTGTCCAAGTTCAGATACAAGACAAAAACTTTGTCATTCTGAAATGGCAACAAAGAAATTTGATATTACTTGAAACGTCCCCTCAACCCACATTAAAACACACATCCATTGGATTTCTAATCCAAAGTGTTCCAAACCATTGACACAAACATCAATCAAGAGATCCAGCAAAAAAGTAAAATTAGTTTTCAATTACTTTTCATAGGTAGCTGTGCAGGTTAGCATACAATCCACCCCCAACATCTACAGGACATTGGTTTCCAGTCCCTTACATAAAACTTCACAGTATTTGCATACAACCTATGCACAACCATACACATACTATAAACAATCTTTAAATTGCATATAATACTTACTACAATCTACAATGTTCATGTTTATGTAGCGGTAGATATATTGTATAAATGCATAAATGCACATCTGAATGTGTCTATTCAATGCATATTTGAATGCGACCGACACTGTTTAAAAAAAAAAAAGGCATGACAAGCCCGGACAAGACTCCATGTGGAAATTCAACAAGTTGCCCACGGGAAATCACCAATAAACAAGGCAAGAACCAGACGTGTGGCAAAAGCTAGAGTAGAGTAGCATGAAGAAAGGGTGGAAATCACACCAAAATGCGAAAGGAACATTGATAAAACTCGTGCATGAACGCCAAACACAAAGCAAGGCAGAGGAGTGATAAGGATCACTTGTCTCAAAAGAAGACAGCATATCAAACTGTCACAAAGCATATCGTGAGAGAGGTGGGTATAATATTAACCCAGACATTGATAAGAGGAAGCAAGATGTAGGTGTTAATACTCAGGTGAAGCAGCTTATTTCCACTGCTCTCTGGCGTTAGATGGCGTGGTGGCCATTCAGTTAACAAGTAACATTACAAGCTTCTGCAAGATTTTTCAGTACAGTACTGGCTAACCAGTTCCAGACCACTTGAAGGTCTATCTCATGTGGATAATTTGTGACAGTTCTCTCATTTAACCACGTCATATTCCATTGTGAAGAACTTGGTCAACTTGATATTGGCTTCACTGTTCATCTATCGTATGTATATGTCCAGGAGAGCTCTAGCTGTTTTTTTCTGCCATTATACATCCAATATGATGGATTTGTCATGACAGTCAAGCGCCTGTTCCCTAAAAGACGTAGTTCCGATAAGGAAAACTGTCTGTCGTCTAAAGGCCCATTTATACTCAATGTTAAACACGGAAACGGAGCCTTCTCCGTGTACGCTGCGTTCATTTACGTACGTTTTTTGCACGTTTCCTGGAAGCTTGCGGATGCGTACAGTACGGAGCAATACCACAGG
>JAVSBU010000086.1:1131250-1142314 GCA_033118015.1 Loricariichthys derbyi | reverse complement strand
ATATATATCATATGTATAATACTAGACCTAGTTTTATTTTAGGTAGAAGTGAATCTGACAGCATAAGGTTAAATATATATTAAGACATTGGTCTAGATTTATGTAAACTGAAAATATATGAACAGGGTAATACTTAGATTTTACTTTAGGTATAACATTATAGCTAAAATTCAACTTCAGGTAATACACTATACTTAGACTTCAAATCAGCCATTATACTACAAGCCTAGTTATATTTAAATTATATCTATAGTTAGTTTACACTTCAGGTTAGACAACATGCTTAGATTTCAGTTCAGGTGTTATGATGTAGGCCTAGTAATGTTTCAATCATATTTTAATTCTTAGATTTCACTTTGCATTTGCAATATAATAGCCTACTACACTAAAGCTGAATTTCTCTGCAGTTATTACACTTACTATGTTTCATTTTATATTTCCCTTATTAAATTGGATATTAGATAGAAGTATTATAGAAGTTGGATTTTACGTTATATGTTAAACAATAGACCTAGCTATGTTTCAAATATATCTTTAAATGTTCAGATATTATATTATAGTAACATTTTAATTATGACACTACACTAGGCCATAGTTATATTTCACACCAAATATTACACAACAGCTACATTACACTTCAGATATTACACCAAGATTGGAATTTAATGCACATATGGTATTATTGCCCATAATAATATTATCATAAGACAATATAGTCAGCTATGACAGCTATACAATATTTACATTACACTTCAGAAATTATACAAGAGTTTGACTGATATTTTAACACAGGTATTTTACTGTAAATGGCATAAATGTACTGTAGATCTAGTTAGACTAAAAATCAACTTGTATACTATACTGTAGTTCTATTTTATTGTGATTGCTTTACTAGACCACATATAATCATATACTCGACCACCATATTTTCCACGTTGGATGTTACACATATTTTAGTTTAGACACTGCAGCTAGATGTCACATCAGTTACGAAGTATTTGCATTTCCCTTTAGACATTATACATATATGGACTGTGGTAGCATAGCAGTTAAGGCACTGGACTATGGACCAGAAGGTCCAGGATTCAAATCCCATCTCTGCCAAGCTGCCACTGTTGGGTCTTTGAGCAAGGTGCATAATCCATAATTGCTTTGATTGTAAGAAAGCATAAGTTAAGTCACTCTGGATAAGGGCGTCTGCTAAATGCCATAAATGTAAATGTGATGACATAGTGGTAGATGTTCTGCTGCATCCAAGGTACCACTGTTAGGCCCTTGTGAAAGGCCCTTAACCCTTAATCGGTGGGATTGCACCTTGTAAAAATGGATCAGTTGTTAGTGTCTTTGGAAAAAGAGCACCTACCAAATGACTATGTGTACATTATACGTTAGTCAGATGTGAATCAGTTATTTCACTATAGTTAGATATCACTTTGAGAAGCTATCATTCTGTAGTTAAGAGTTTACTCTAGGTATAATACTATAGATTTTCCTTTAGCTATGATATTAGAGGTCTTGTTATATTATATTGTTATATTCTAGTTTGATCGCCTATCACTCCAGATATTACACTTTATTATACTGTGATTAGTGCACATGCATATTTTAGATCAAAGTGAAACAGGCATTACAATGTAATTAGGTTTTAGGTTGTTCTTCTGAACACTATAATATATTACATTTGTTTCCAGCACCGTGCCTTTACACTTATTGTAGATAATAGTCCTGTATACATAATGTATTTTTTTTACCTGGACTTTGTTAAAAGCCTGCTGAAGAACAGAGCCAGTTTTGTGAGCTATAGTAAAAGGCTACACGGTGTAACAGGCGCCTCTCTCTCTGCTCGCTTCAGCTTCAGCGCTACGAAGTCAAACCCGACCGGAAGTCCCGCCCCCTGAGCTGCACCTCGATGATGTAACCCCCTGTTTAAATTTAGCAGGGTGTCGATGGCTGAGAAGTTTTTCCTCTGGCTACAAGCGCTGTCCGTTACGCGACGTCACCACTATCCTGTTATTATTGTAAACAGTCTCGCCGCTTCCTTACCGTAGCGCTTCTTTGTTCGCCGAACTCAGCCGGTGTGGCTCAGAATTAAAGCCGAACACCGGCAAAATACAGAGCGAAGGATTAGAGGTGATGTGGAAACGAGCAACATGTGTGAAGTGATCCTATTGATTTAGATACAAAACACTGTCGTTATTTAGAGAGAGAGAGAGAGAGAGAGACAGACAGAGAGAGAGAAAGACAGACAGAGAGAGAGACAGACAGAGAAAGAGAGACAGACAGACAGAGAGAGAGACAGCGAAAGAGACACACACACACACAGAGACAGACAGAGAGAGAGAGACAGAGAGAGACACATAGACCGAGAGAGAGAGAGACACACACACACACAGAGACCAAGAGAGAGACACACAGAGAGAGAAAGAGAGAGGCCGAGAGACACACAGAGAGAGAGACACACACACAGATCGAGAGAGAGACAGAGAGACACACACAGAGAGAGAGAGAGACAGAAACAGAGAGAGAGACAGACAGAGAGACCGAGAGAGACAGAAACAGAGACAGACAGAGAGACCGAGAGAGAGAGAGACAGAGAAGAGAGCGAGAGAGAGAGACAGATAGAGAGAGAGAAAGAGAGAGAAAGAGAGAGACAGAGAGAGAGAGACACAGAGAGGGCAATTTGTCCTCAGTTTGAATGTGAGCTCGAATAACACCGGCGCTTCGCTTTGCGCAAAAAGGGGCGTAAAAAGCGCACAAATAGTGGCGGTTTATTAAAAGTAACTGACACTTCCCTCGGTTATTCCTTTTGTGTTCGCGCTCAGCCTGCTGTACTGTCGTCGTGTACAACATTCATCTCCGAAAAACATCAATAAAAACAAACAAACAAAAATAGCGCCATTCTCTTTTACACCCAACTGTTCTGCGCGCTGGTTGTTTACCTCCCCCGCTCCTGACGGAATTTGGATAAGCAGGATAATGAGTCGCTGCAACTTTCACTCTCAAACCTTAAAACAAACCATGTGAACACGCACTGCAAACGTCGGCATAATATAGTCTATAATATAATCTATAATATAATCTATAATATAATCTATAGAGCGGATGATAAAACGCGCCTGGCGCTTCTGTTATTCGCCGGAGCGATCGTAGCTATAGAGACTGACTGCAAAAAAGAAAAGGAGAAAGGCGTGCGATTGGATACTCACTGGAACGGCGGAAACCTGAAAAGCGCTGCCCATCACCGCGCACGGAGAGCCGAGGGGGAAAATATTCCAGCACATTGCCGGGTTTCCATCAGTGCGCGCCGCGCGGCCGAGGTGGCCGTATCTCGTTTTAAAATTATACGCCAAGCTTCAAGGAAGTTGTCCTTTTGTTCCAGCATTTATACATTGCGTCAATGTTGCGAAAAGAGGAGGCGGAGCAGAGGCACTTGGAGTAAAAGAGCGAGCGAATGAGCGAGAGCGAGAGAGAGAGAGAGAGAGAGAGAGAGAGAGAGACAAACACACGCGCACACGACCTTATGTACACAAACCCAGAACCCTCCACCCTATCCAAATCGGCTGATCAGCTGACCCACGTGATCCGACACTCGCACCCTCTTTATGGTCAACCGAGCTCGAGTAAGGAAGCTGGTGAGCGCGTATGGATTTAGGGAAGTGGGTGCGCATCAGCACGATCCGCGCGCGCCGGTGCTTTGCTGTGCGCTCGTAGGATTCCGTGTAGTTTTCAAATTACGGTCCGACGCGGCAGAAGCTCACGCGATGTTTCTTCGCCTTATAGCTGTTACAGTCGAGTTGCATCACGAAGTTTGCCTGCTGTCAGTCATTTTTCTGTTCCACCAATAAACACCGCCGTCTGTCCCTCAGGTAACTGGGAACGTTCAGCATTATTATACCCAATAAAACAGACTGGTGTGTGTCTTTTTTATTTGGTAGTGTAAGCAGTTCAAACATGACTTTTGAGCGCCTATTTACAATGTGATAACAGGTGGTTGGGTTGAGACGAACTGGAGAACAGGAGGAGATGTTTGCACTTGACAGGCAATATCACTCGTGAAGTCTCCTAAATTCTGTTTCACCAGGATATAAGCTGAATTTGAGACATCTTGTGGTTACAAATGGGACTGGGCTATATGACCATATGAGACTAATGTGATTCATATGCAGCAACAAGTGGAGAATTACTATTAAAACTTTACTTTATTACAGTATATTGTCTTTCAAAATGACAGCACTATATGTTGACAGCATGTCAGCTGAGATAAATACTGTAAAAGAATGATCTGGGGTTGTTTTTGACACTCCACTTGCACTTGCAAATGCCTTCATGAGAAATCCACAATGTTAGAAGCCATAACCGAGGTTAATGACTCGAAAAGACCCATAACTCATTAGTTAGAGGGTAACGACAGATTTAGTGTCATTTTTAAGAAACCAGAGGTCTAACAAATGTGGAAGACTAAAGAAATTCCATGAACTTCATGAGGATTTAAACGAGGTCAAAGTCAAATTTATTTAGCTTTTTTTTTTTCAATGGAAAATTGTCTCAAAGCAGGTTTATAACTTATATGTTATTCCTTTGAGTAACAGTGGCAAGGAAAAACTCCCTAAATGTTAACAGGAAGAAACCTTGGGACTAAGGAGACCATTGGGTTTAATGGTGTGAGTCAATGCAACCAATAGATTCATCTGAAACCTCAAACAAACAAACCAAACGAAAACAATTAGGAAATTATAAATTGCCATGTTCAGTACATAAAGTTATTCTTAAATCCTGCGTCCACAGCAGGAAAATCTCAGCACATGACCTTCTCATCTGAGGTGAATATAGCTATAAACTCAAGATGAATTTGGTGCTCACAGTGTAATTTTGATCCCTGCCCAGATGCCCAGACAGGCCTACACAACCCATGGGTTCAAATGGGGTCATCTGAGATTTGGTGTCACCTGTCAGATTGTGTATCAAGTCCCCGAAGTTGTATCTGAGCAGCGAAGGCAGGAAAGTATCCCTTCTTCTGTGGAGGTAAACAAATCCAGTGGAAGAACTTTCATAAGCTGTAACATCTGATTTTACTGGACACTCAGCAAATACACAAGTACATTGAATAATTATCATGATCTATTTGGTATTATAATGTAAAAAGAAGCACATTTTAGGCTAAATGAGCTTTGTAAGTTATAATTAGTGAAGGATCAATCAGGACCATAATTAGTGGAATAAATACTTTTAAATGAGAAGCAACAATGCATGACCATGCATGCTATAATATAAAATTGGTTAGTGTTATATATTACAGCTTATAATTAGATTTCACTGTACGAACAGGCTTATAAAATGGTTACACGTTTAAAGTTCTTTTCGCACGTTATTAAATGTGCTGCATTATTAACTCGTTCATTATAATATGCGGTTTTTGTTATTTTGAGAATTTAGATTTACATTTATGGCATTTAGCAGACACCCTTATCTAGAGAGACTTACAATTTATACTTTCTTACAATCAAAGCAATTATCTTACTCAAGGAGCAAACAGTGGCAGTTTGGCAGAGGTGGGATTTGAACCCTGTACCTTCTGGTCCATAGACCTTAACAGCTACAACAGTCCCGTTTCTAAGGAATTTGAGAGTTAATTATAGAGAGTTAGTTTTATGAGAGCAACAGAACAGATGCAGAAATATGTTATAGTATATTCAGAGTGATTTAAAGCTTTATTTACCAACAGAAGCCTCAAATGGCAGCTCATATAACGAATGTATGCACTAAAACTACATAGGGGTGTCAAGACAAATTTAATTTCCCCGAGTTTATTCCATGTATAGTTTACGAAACTCGTCATACTGCTGTTACTAAAAACGACTTATCTAGTTACTTTTTTCGCCTTTTTTTTGCCCTCAGCAGTTCGGATTTTTAGAGGGTTTATAGAGGTGTTTGCGGGTTAAATAAGCAGCACCTCATCTTTCTCTCTGACACTTTCAAATTCTCGTAAACAAGTCAAATCATAGAGGCGAAACAGACCCCGATTTTAGCAGGATAAATGTGTGAGATCAAAGTGATTTTAGGGGGGAAACAGAAATGTGGTCGCACCTGGATTTCGTGCATTTATAGGTCGTTGTTTAGAGGAAAAAATACAAGCTGCACAGGCTTATATTGTGCTGTGATGAAATTCCTGCTCTGACTTAATTTATTTCAGCGCTATTTAGTGCAATTAGGTAATAAAACTAGAATAATCGTTTGCTCAAGAAAACAGGATAGAAAAGCACTGTGTTTGATTGAATCATTTCTCGAATGAAGCACAGGAAACCTGTTTGGATGAATTATTTCATGCAGGTAAAAACAAATCGGCAATATTGCTTGGATCACACCTTTGATCTTTTATCTTCAAAGCTCCCTTTGAAGATAACAGGGTCAATTGATTATTTCCGTTCAAACCACCAGTCGCTTTAGACCTAACGTGGGATTTAACGAAAGGGTTTAAGGCTTTTAATTGCACAAATTAAATATTAAACAGCGATCAAGATAGCTGTATGAAATTTAAAACATGATGTTCAGCAGAAATACAGTCAGTTCAGAATTGAAAACTTAAATGTAGCAATAATCGGATTTGTGAGTCATTAAAATTACTACCACAAACATGAAATAGACTAAAAATGGCCTGTATTTCCTCAGTGCTGAATCAGTGGCTTTTACTATCAAACCATATTCTTGAAATGACTGCTGAAGGCTGTGACAGATGAGCGTGAAAGGTCATGATGTTTCGGCTGAACTTGAATCTGACACATCATCTGCTGACTTTAATGACTCAACAGAAACCTGCTTACGAAATGTTTAGACCAGACTATAAATACTGATTAGATGTAGCCTATGGGAAAGGCATATAAGGCAGCCTATATGCACTGAAAATAATCACTCCTTTACTCAAAGGAACACACAAAGTGGTTTACATTCTAACCTCTATCAGCACATTTGTAATTCACATTTCAAAAAAATTCTTATGTACTTAGAAAAGGCTGTTAAAAAGTTAATTTTATGAACTCAAAGGGCACTTATTGACTCAGGCTCTCTATATCCACAGTAATTATAATGAGTGAGAGTGATATTATCTAATACAAATGCTCAGTAACACTATAAAACAGCTGTTGAATGAATTCATATGTTGCTTAACAGACTAGAGTTAAACATAAAGATTTAGGCTCAAATCATTTTAAACACTAATTCTTTTCAACCTTTTCAAATAATAACTACAAGTAAGTGTTTAGAAGGAATTTGTAATCCCCCAGTAAATAAGTTGTTTCTGACCTTTACCCTTCCATCACAACACTGAAAATGACGCTTTATTGGACTTCTGTATTCTTGTAAGTCATCAAAATTACTGGGCAACCCCAAAGACTCTGCTTTACATATCTAACTATTGATTGCATCAGTTCGCTTTTTCAGATAAGAGATATGAATAAGATCATGCCAGCTGACTAATATTAGCGATGCAATTCAAAGCAGAAATTTCATAATTATGACTTTGTTAGTATGAAATAACTCAGTATATTTGTGGAGATGTGACTGTGATGCTATATGTTCAAACTTGGGCTTGAAAAATGACTTAAGACTTTCAGATTTTATTTATCATATTTGGGTTTATTCAACAAGGCTGGAATTGACCTGAAACCAGTCAGTGAAATCCCGTCTTAACTTTCTTCCTTCATTGTCATGAAAAGCTCTTAGGGCTTAGTTAAAAAGCTTTGATACTCACTAATATTTATTATTAGTATAGTGTACAAGCTATGACTTCTGATTTCATGTAAATTATTTAATCGAAATTAGGTTCTATGACTTGGAGGTAACAGACAGCTGCTGAAATAACAAAAGTTTGTGAGGATCGGTATTCAAATCCTGGGCTGTACTGGAAGATGTGAAGGTTAGGCACTGCTGCCCTGTCCAAGGTATATTTCTGCCTGTGTCCAGAGAATTTTGGGATAGGTTCCACACCCTCCACGACCCTGATCAGGAAAGTTTTTGCTTTGTTAACATCCTACTGTATATTGTGTTGTGAGAATGTCTTGCAATGACCAAGCTCACAATAGACAAGCTGTTAAAAGAGGTCTTTTATGTCATCCATCTCCCATCTGCTGTTAATATCCATGTTCTCAATCAGGGCCCATAATGTATTCTCCGGTATCACTTGTTCCCTGTACTTGTTTGCTATTTTAGGAAAAGTGTCCTTTCGAGTTTGGGTGTGCATTCCTATATGTTTTGGTTTCAATCTAACCAAGAAAAGTACAAAAATTGTGGGATTACAAAGTTCTAATCTTCAGATACACGATTGCGTTGAAGAATCCCAGACCTCTGCTTGGTTTTCCACATGTCAGCTCCAGTCACAGGAACTTATCCAGAAACAGCTTTCCCATGTTGTGATGCTTCATACAGGCCCATGACTATTTATAAAGAGTTGCTAGCCTCTTGAGTTTCACTTTCCACCTTCCATCCCTATACCGCTGCTCATTCAAGGCCTTTTTACCTCGCCAAACAAGAAAACAGATACAACAGGGTTGTCCAAGCGTTCAGTGTAAACGGAGAACAAATAGAGTGGAAAATGCAAGTGGCGTGGCTAGAAAGTACTTGTAAATGTGCTTCTGGTTGAACAATATTCTCTTTACAACCTAACCTCTCTCTGCCATTCCTGCAGTGTATCAACAATTTGCACAAACAATAATTACAACTCACTGAAAAGTGCAAAAATAAGAACACCAATTTACTTGACACCCACTTATAGTGGAAGTCTAACGACAGTTGTTGGAAAAATAAGTAAGTCTTTATGCTAAACAAACCTCATGGAGACCTATCTGTATAATTCAGAGAGGGAATACTTAGTGTTTTGCTTACCAACATGTCATTTTGGGTCTTATCATGTATGGGCACCAGAAAACCTTACAGTAAATGTAAGTATGCAGACTTACTTGTGTTGCTAATAATAATTTGCTGTTATGTATTTTACAGTTCAGAAACTGCCACTTGACTGCCACTGTGAGTTTTCAGAAAATAACAGTTTTGCTCATTGCTTTTGTAGCAAAACAACGGTACATTTTCTCCATGATAATTATATATAAGCAGTGGCTTCAAGAGAGACTGGAGTATTTGATTAAATGTTGCTAAGAGTTCTGCTGATTTTAAGAGGCGAATATGTAAGTATATAATCATGTGCATGTAGTGAAAATACATACAATGTACTATGAATATAAATAATATATTAAGGCTAAGAAAATTGAGAACTTAAACTCAGAAAAGTATGATTTAAAAAGGCTATCAGGTCTGTATTTCATATGGATAATCTGTCTCCTTTTCTCAGTATTAGCCAATTTTAAAGAACAATGCTACATGTGAGTGTCTGTCCTCATAGAGACATTTAGAGAACGTTAATGAGTAAAACTCAGAGAGTAGCCAGAGATACCTCCTGTTGACTTGACTTTAACTTGGAGAGGAACCATATCCTGACCAAGTATCACTGAGTTAGAACAACATGCTCCGTCTGGAAAAGCAGACGGAATAGAGTGAAGACCTTTTCCCTTGGAATGATAATTAGATAGTAAGGCTGACCTACATGCCCCTTAATGAATTGTGGACTGCTCTTCATTTAAGTCTGATATTTTGCCAGCAAGGGGAAGGCCAAGGGTCCCTGTCATGAGACACGTCTCTGAGATCTGCCCTGACCAGCAGTCACTTCGCCTCGTGGGAACTGTGGAGGTGGACTTGATGAAAATACAGAGTAGCCTTCAGGGCATTTAGTTTTTGAAAAATGTGATTAAAGATTGGTGTTTGATATTTGTAGCCCAAAAATAACAAAAGTCTCTGTCCCCATATAAATATGGCTACAGACTTGCCTCAAACCACATTCAGCTCATGGGGATGTCAATGTAATAGAGGTTTACAATGCTGAAGAATTCAAATAAAAATACTCCTCAGTATCACTTTGCACAAGACAAAGTTTTGGTGTTTTTTATGTTCACAACACAGATTCACATAGTGGCTCAGATAAAATGGGTGAGACAAACTTCTATTGCATGTTCACATTATCAGACTTACAGCCCAGCGTAAAATGGCTAGGAGAGTTAATGCAACTAACAAGTAATGGATATCAGTAAACAAGCTGGTGGACTGATGAGGGAAATGTCCTCCATTATGTTGCAGTTAACAATTTATCTCTGTGTGTGATTCATTCTGGATCTCTGTAAATTCAGCTAAATATTAAATTAAGTAAAAAAATCAGTAAATTGTGTCCTATGTATACACAAATTTTGTAAAATGGCAGTTAGTTGCACTTGTGCCATTTAAAGGACCTACAATCTGAATGCACACACACACGCACGCACGCACGCACGCACGCACGCACACACACACACACACCAAATTGTTTAAACACTAACTATACTGCAACATTAACTTTAGCATATTACAGGTCTTGAATTAACAAACAGTGACATTGCTACCAATAAACCCTTGTCTCAACTGCTTATGAGAATTATAGAGGACTAAACATGTCTATCTTTGGGTACAGTTAATGAAGTAATCAAATGTCTTGTCAGTGTCTTTAGAGGTATTAACCGAAACACTCCTGATTGGCAAATTTATTATTAACTGAATATGTTTTCCTCACAAATATATACCCAGATCATAAGTAAATTTATCGTTAGCCTAATAGCATAATTGCCCAGTCATTTTTTTGTGATCTCTGCCTAACTTTACTCTCCTAACACTGCCTTATTGCCTGTGTCCTCAACCTATCAGAACTGGTTGAACTTTCTGTCACAATATCAATAAAAAATGCCAATGTGCTTGCTAAAAAATGTGTTTTTTCTTGTTTTCCAAAACGTTCGAATATGACTTAGGCAACCATGATGTTTGGCTTATGATATATATATATATCTATCTATATCTATATATATATATATATATATATATGTGTGTGTGTGTGTGTGTGTGTGTGTGTATAAAAAAATTAAAATAAAGGGAACACTTAAACAATACAATGTAAATCCAAGTAAATCAGACTTCATGTGGAGGCCACACACAATATAT
>JAVSBU010000086.1:1056974-1067104 GCA_033118015.1 Loricariichthys derbyi | reverse complement strand
AATATAGATAACTTAAATATCAATTAGGTAATTAACCCAAATGAATAAACATTTTAGGTGGTTATTTACACTGTACAATACATATTACACATGTGCAAAAATACTTTAAACGGAGTACCGCAAAACCCCGTGAAACAGCAACAATACCACGATAAATATTTTACATTAATATTTTTTGAAAATCCCCGAAACAGCGAGTCCGAGATAAACGAACCGCAAAGTAGCAAGGGAAGACTGTACATGCTAAATATTTGTGAATGTAGCCTACAGAATCTGTTTTTTCAGATTTGTTAATCCAATACTATATCTAATATAATGTTGGCCTAAGACATAAATAATTATATGCTAATTATACCATTGTTACAAACAATGCTACATCTAATCTAATAGTGGTCTAAGACTTTTGCACAGTTCTGTATATAGCAGTGAGTTTGCTCACCGTCTTGTACATGCGATACTGCAGATGGGATTTGGTACTGAACACTTTGTCCGAAGTTGAGCTGCCCATAGGCTTGGTGATCTGCGTCAGCAGCAGGAAATCGTTGAAGAGGAAGCCGTACAGCTCCTTGTTGCTCTTGGCCTTATAGAGCTTCCCGCTGTGCAGGAACTTGCGGGGACCAAGGCAGTTGGTGACAGAGTTGAAAACCAATTGCTACAAGAGAGACAAGATTAGAAGGGGAGTCTCAAGCTATTATATGGAACATGTGATAAAGCAGAAAAAGAAACTTTTATCTGATTAAAGTGCATGTGTGCCATTCCACACCTCAGACAACCCCTCACACTGGACGTGTGCTTGTATCCACTCCAGGCGGTCGGAATTCTCCTTCTCACGCACACCCTCGTTTACCTGCGAGCAGAGCTCCTCTGCCTTCTCCAGAGCCTGCCGCAGGTGACTGTGGTCAGGATGGCTTTCCGGAGTGTTCTCCAGAATCTGACCAGGATCACATTTAAAACAAACTATAATGAGTGATACAAAAAGATTTTCCTAGTATGACTGGCTTTAGATCTGCACTTAGATCTGCATTTTTTGCTTAAGCTGACAAATTGATGTGAGCAGATTATTCAGTGCTGTGTACGTACATTTTTGATGATAAGGGGGTAGCGTGTGACCCTCTGCATGGGTTTGAGCAGGAAGCTAGACAGAGGCATGCCTTTACAACGAGGATCCATTGCTAACCTCTGTAAAGCACACACACACACAGCTTTTGTACCCAAGATCAAACACGTATTACAATAAGACCTACCGAAATCTGCCAATAACACAAAGGCTACAAACAGCAGCCAGTCCTGACAAGTACACCGTTACCTTGACAAAGTCTTTGAAGTCAGGCACCTCATCAGTCTTCTGCTGGATGAGGGTAGCACCATTGAGCTGACAGCTGCAGAAGCGGATATAAGGCTGCATATGGGGCAGCTGTGCAGTCAGTATGTCTCCAATCATCTTCACTGGCATTCGTTCACCTGACATTTTCTTTCTCACCCGCAGAGCTCTATTTAAAAAATCCATAACATTAAAACCACTGAGAGGTGAACTGTATAAAACTGAAAGTATGATGCTCATGGGCTATGTTCTGTGAATGAGTTTTACAGAATGACATCTGTGTAGTGTGTCATGGTGGAGCAGTGGTTAGTGCCGTCACCTCATAGTTCCAGAGAATCAAGTTCTCCTCCTGGTCACTGCCTGTGAGGAGTTTGCATGTCCTTCCCGTGTCTACTTGGGTTTACCCACGTTCCAAAAATGTGTTAAGTCAATCTCGAGTCCAAGTGTCTCCCTGTCTCTCTTATGCAACCACATAAGTTTGTTGGTTTCTGGTGAGGTGGGTTGCTGATATCTCATGTGATCCCTCTTGGCTGTGTTTCCCTCTGGTTCTTCACTTTTAGAAACCTTTTAACTATGCTGCCATAGTTATTGCTGCCGGAGTCTCACGCTGCACTTAATGTTACAAAATTTTTATTTTTGTCAATAGGTTTTGTACTTTTAACAATAACTAACTACATTTCTTCTTTTCTCTCTGAGCCGGTGTTCCAGTCGCCGGTGCAGAATGTGCTGTGGTGTTTGTCCATCCTGGTCCCACATGGAGATGCTCTTCTGTCTCGTCTCCACCTAAGAAGTTCTTAACCACCAGCCCCACCACGCTCAGACTGCTGAGAACAGTGACTCTCTCCCTCCTTCAATCGGATGGGGAGGTCGTGCGCTGAAATTTTCCCACTGGTGATCATAGGATTTAAGAATGACTTTATGTACTGGACTATGGCAATTTATAATTTCTGGATGGATTTTGTTTGTTAGTTTATTTAAGGTATTTCTGTTAACCTACTGGCTATTGCTACTTTGCCGAGAAAGTGGCACCAAGACTCTAACCTGAGTCACCACGGTTACAGGTTAGTGACTTGGCACAGCACCAACTGAGCAATAAAGAACCATAAAAAAACCATAAAGAACCATGGAGTTAAACTATTCCCACCAAAAAGTGTCACATTCAGCACTTCAGGGTCTGTACTCCCACATGTGATTTTGCATGCCAATGGGGAAAGCTTTTCAAGGCTTTTATACAACCTAACTGATAATTAGCCATATTCCAAAAATCTTTCAGGTCTAGAAAATTATTTTATTTTCCTTGACTTGAGTAAAAGTAAATCCTGAATGTTACTGTAATTTCATGTAATTTAAACTTTTCATGACTTGAAAATATTGGCTTAGATCTGTTTATGCAGGAATTGAAGCTCAGACTGAATTTGGCAGAATCCCCCTTGTTCTTAGAGAAAAGTCTGAATGGTCAAAAGTTGTATGGGGTCACCAAAGTGGATCAGATCAATATATTACACATTTTCCTGCTGCAGCCTTCCCATTTTATCCAAGCTTGGGACTGACACTGAACACAGCGACTGAGAAATCGTACCGTACCGTTTCCTCCCACATTCTAAAGACATGCATGTTAGGTTAATTGGTGTTTCCAAAATGCCTTTAGTGTGTGAGTGTGGGTGCCCTGTGATGGACTGGCACCCTGTCTAATGTTGTTCCTGCCTACCTGTGACCCTGACTAGGATAATCAAATAAGACAGTGGACGAATAAATGAACGTTTAAATGCTCGTTAATGCAAATATCTAATCAGCCAATCACACAGGAGCAACTCAATATATACAGTGCCTTGCAAAAGTATACATACCCCTTGAACTTTTCCACATTTTTTCACATTATACTCACAAACTTAAATGTATTTTGTTGGGATCTTATGTGATTGACCAACACAAAGTAGCAAGTATGTGTGAAGTTAAAATAAAATGATACATGGTTTTCAAAATGTTTAATAAATAAAATTCTAAAAAGTATGCTGTGCATTTGTATTTGAAAATCATTCACTCATTTTCTTAAATGCTTAATACTGACAGGGCAGCCAGTGCATAGTCTGTGGCATAGGGCACAAGGCACTAGCAACCCTAGACAGGGTGCCAAACCATCGTGGGCACATACACACACACACTTGGGCCACTGTAGTGTAATCAATTAATCCAAAGGTCCTCTTTGGACTGTGGGAGGAAACAGGAGCACATGGAGTAAGCCAAGAAGGATATAAGGAGAACATGCCATGCAAAAGTCAGCTCACTAAAAATGTAACAGAATCAGCAACTGAGCAGAGACTGCACGTACAATGCATGTCTCTCACGACTTGTTTTGTCTTAACACACCTGTTGTAACATATGTGCATCAGGAAGAGAACCAATCTGTGCTTAACTTCTGTCTGCAACTTTGCTGTCCAACCCTGAGGGGTTTTAAACCTAAGGGTTATTAATTACTAGATGACAAAAGCAATCAGGAATCATACTTCAACAGTTTGATGTTACACATGATAAGCTCCTTCCAGTTGACGAAGATCATTGCCACCTCCTTCTCCGTCAGCACCTCTGATTCAAGCAGAGGTTTCTGGAAGGTCTGTGAAAGGCAGAGGAAAATATTTAGACTGATGGCAGTCTTGGAAATCTTAAACAGTGATGATGGATGGATGTTATGTACAGGTATGCACTGTTTAACTTCTGCATTACGTCCAGTGAAACAGGAAGTTGACTGGACATTATGAATAATGAATGTGCCACGTGAAACGGCGCATACCTGTACATATTTAGAGAACTCATTAATTTCACACACATCTTATAACTTTCTGGCTTTATTTTGAAGAGAGTAGGTTTTTATATGTTTTTGACTTCTGTGTTCAACAGGGCATTTTCATCCAGAGAACGGCTGCTTATTGGAGATTCTTTTTCGGACCATTCTCTATAAACCCTAGAGATGGGTGTGTGTGAAAATTCCCATAGATTAGCAGTTTATGACCCAAAACGGCCCGTCTAGCACGAACAACCACGACACATTGAAAGCAACTTAAATGATCTTTTTTTCCACATCACCAGAATTTTGTTTTGTTCCCTCAAGTATTAAGAAGTAACTGAGGTATTAAGAACAATAATTTTCTGTTTTTTTTCTGCCTTTTCTGGCTATAAAAGCCCCTCCCCAAACAAGTGAACAGCACTCAAACATTGTCAAGATGGGAACAGAGTAAGGAGCAGTCCAAGGTCATCAGAGAGAAAGTCAGGAGGGTCACAAGGCTGGCAAGGGGTACAAAACCCTTTCCAAGGAGATGGACCTACCTGTCTCCACTGTTAGAGGTATCATTAAAAAGTGGAAGGCTTATAGAACTACTGTTAACCTTCCACGGTCTGGAAAGCCTTTCAAAGTTTCCTCTCGTGCCGAGGCCAGGCTCATCCAAACGGTCAAGACTGAACCAAGGAAAATGAGGAGGGAGCTCCAGGAAGATCTCATGGTGGTGGGCACATTGGTTTCAGTAAATACCATAAGTAACGTACTCCACCACAATGGTCTCCATTCCAGGCGAGCCCATAAGGTACCTTTACTTTCAAAGTGTCATGTCAAGGACCTTCTAAAGTTTGCTCATGATCACTTGGAAGACTCTGAGGCAGATTGGTTCAAGGTGCTCTGGTCTGATGAGACCAAGATCGAGGTCTTCAGAGCGAACCAACACTAGAGCGTTTGGCAAAAGGATGGCACTGCATACAACCCCAAGGATACCATCCCTACAGTCAAATATGGTGGTGGCAGCATCAAGCTGTGGTGCCGCTTCTCAGCCAAGGGGTCCTGGCCATCTGGTCCATGTCCACAGGAAGATGAATAGCACAGCCTACCTGGAAATTTTGGCCAAAAACCTCCGCTCCTCCATCAAGGATCTTAAGTTGAACCGACATTTGATCTTCCAACAGGACAACGACCCCAAGCACACGGCCAAGATAACCAAGGCCTGGTTTAAGAGGGAAAAGATTAAGGTGTTTCAGTGGCCTATTCAGTCTCCTGACCTTAACCCAATTGAAAACTTGTGGAAGGAGCTCAAGATCAAAGTGCACAAGAGATGCCCAAAGTGGGCCAAGATAACTCCAGAGACCTGTGCCAGCCTGATCAGGTCTTATAGGAAATGATTAATAGCTGTAATTGCAAATAAGGGTTATTCCACAAAATATTAAACCTAGGGGTGGAATAATAACTGATGCTAATATTTATGTTTTGAATGTATTATAATTTAATTGAGCAACTTATATATTTTGTTTGTAATGTTTAGGCATCTGTTAATAAATGTTACTCTTGTTCAAAGTTTGAAGGCTGTAACTTATTTGGAACGTCTTGCATTAGCAAAATCTACAGGGGGTCGTATATATATTATGCACACACGTTTGAGACTTTTTGATGTTGATCTGGCAGTACTGTTGTAACAGATTTACATTTTGCTGTGGGCATTGTGCAATAGGACCAATCCGAACATATCATATTCAGTTTTTAGGTCTAGGCAGCACAGTGGTGCATTTTGCCTCACAGCTCATATCTTACCTCTGTGACTAACTGCAGGTCATTGACGTAGTTCTCCTCAGTGACAATGAGTTCATGGATGTAGCCTTGTCTCTTCCTCTCCATTGGGGTCAGCATATCCAGGAGGTGAAGGTCAGCACACCCTGCAGACAGGGCAAAGGTTACGACTTTCCTCTCCTTTTGACACATATATTTATAATGTGGAATTTATACTAATAGAACTGAATCGGAATATAATACGGAGGTCCATTTATGGGTTAAACCATGTCGTTGTGTTTGGGAGAATAATGAATGTTTACGTTCTCATTATCTCCAGGGGCCATCCATTAAAGATATTACATACGTCTGCAACTATAGTCACTTATGTTTCAACTGTAAATATAAGAAACTACACCTAAATTTTTTAATTACATGCTGGAAAACAAACACACTGTACTTTGTATGTATATGACTGCATCAACATCATTATCACCATATGAGACAAAAAACAAGCAAAGAAATGATAGTTAATATTGAAGTACACTGAAGAAAATACACAAGTGCACCATTGTCATGTAGTTCTTTAATGGTTACAAGTCATTTTCTATAAACATAGCATGACATTTTATTAAAGCTAAAGATCTGTGGTGTATGGTTTCTTTGTTTTGTACATTCGATATTTTTTTTCTTTATTTGATAAAACGCTGCATTAACCGAGTGCAACTGTCACGGATTTTCAATGTGCTGTGTGAGTGCCCAAATGAAAGCAAGAAATAAAACGGAAATGCATTCCATGTTCCTATACAGTATGCTAGAGTCGAATGAGAAATCTGCAAGCTCTGCTGTGCTTCCAGAGTCCAAGTCTGTTATGGTGCACAAAAACAAGTCTCCCACACGACGGACAGTTCACTGAGTCTGTTATAAGCAGCATATTCCAATACTTTTACAATGTGAAAACACCAGGAGTCACAAAAATGTGGAATAATAAAATCCTGTTAGGCTGAAAACAGAACTTACATTTTTATGTCATCCATTTTTTAAAGTTACAATACTGATATGTGATATGAAAACAAAAACAGAAACAAAAAAACCCAAATCATACTTGTTATGGTACCACCATTATAATAAAGTTGAAGCATAAATTAATGCTTTTTTACTAATAAGCAGAAAAGAGACAAACAGTCTTTGTGGTTGTAAACATTTTAAAATGTATTAGCTTTTCTAATTATTAAGTATTATATTTGGGATAGGACGCTCAATATCACTGCATTTGTTCATTTCACTGAGTTTTGTGACTTCATTATTCTAACTATCCCATTATTTAATTTAAAAAATGGAAAGCACACTAGTGTGTGCTTTAAAACACTGATTTTCTGATTGTTATAAGAAAATAGTCGTCTGAAATGCTGCTTTATCCAAACGTGACATTCTGAAAATAATCCTTATAAACACTGAAATTAGAGATTCAAAACAATTTGAAATAACACAAGGACTTGACATATTGACTCTTCAACTGCAGACTGCAGTCTAGAGAGTATTGTGCAAAAGTCTTAAACCACCAGTAGATTTGTTGTCATAACAACGGTATAACGACTACCTTTGATGTGCAACTTCAAAGCAATCTTCGTCTTTGTGAGCTTTAGCATATCTTAGACTTTTCACTTTTCCAAAAAAGTTGTCTCTTACCTGCTACCATTCCAAAAAGACCATTCCTGATTAAGCTTCTTCAGACTGTGGAAGAGCCAACATGGCATCTTGATGAAGCGTCCAGATGCTGCTATTGCTAAAGTGTAAATGGAGCTCACTATAAACACTTGACACTGTAGCCTACAAAAGCTGTTTTCTGATTTTTTTAAACACTGAATACAAATTTCATGTATTTTCTGGTTGTATTCTAATAAATAGACTGAAATAATTATATGTGGTCATTATACCATTATTATACCATTATACCAAAGAATATATCTTATCTAAAGATGTCCTGAGACTTTTGCACAGTACCGTACATGTGCACCAGTTTTAACAGTTTGTATGTATGCTATCCCAGCTGTACCATTCTCAATAAGTGGCAGTTGTGCAGAATTTGGTTTGCAACACCATTTCCCAACCCGGTCACACAAACACTATGAAAGGAATGCACACTTAACAAAATGAACAGAAAACCAACCAGCAGGGACACAAACACAACACCTACTCAACCAATGTTTTGGTATGAACATGTGACAAACACTGACAGTGACTTAAGTGACTGGATGAATGGAGAGCTCCCATCCTGCCCATCAAAAATCACTTACGGCACCTATGTGTTTTACAAAGGTGGAGGTGTTGTAGATGACACACAACAGTGAAGAGGTCCACACATCGGACCTTAAGTACCAGGACTGTGCTGTGACAATGAATGCTGACAAACCAAGTTATGAAAGCAAAAATACAAGTTGATCGTATTAAATCAGTTAGATACGTAGTGGACAATGCTGTGGGTTGTCTGATATGAGGACACAGCTCAGTTATGACACACATGTAGGTTACCAGGTCCTGTGATGTCACAGGCCATGAATAGTGGGTCTTTTTGTGGTGCTGTGGGTCCAATGAAGGGGGGGTCAGGGATGGGGCTTGGAAGGAGCAAAAGGAAATCATTAGCAAAGTGGACGGTGCTTAATATACATAGTGGGTAAAGACTTGAATCGCCTTAGCAGAACTAGAGAATTAGATCACAGAAAGCCACAAAAGGACCCACTATCCATCAGTTTTATTTGGTTATAGTCCATATATAAATCAGTTGTTAATTCATTTAATTAACAAAAAAATTAAGCATTCCTCTTTTTTTTATTTCTTTAATGCAGAGAATGCTGCTTGGCAATTTTTGCGTGCGCCTACGTTTCTGATTACTGAGGTTAACGATTGCCCTTTGTGCAGTATTCGGGATTCGTTTCTTCTGGCCACAAAGCCAGCAGGGGCAGTCACATGATCAATGTGGGGGCTCCATCTCCCATCATCCCGCTGGGCAGTGTATAGGGGATAGTGGGTCGCTTTGAGGACTTTCAAGGCTGAGTGGGATATGGGCAACATAAGAGTCCTAGAAAGAGGAAAACACAGCACATAAGCAAAAAAACGGAGTAAAAACTAAAAATGAAAAAAATAAAATCAGGTTTACGAGAGGAAAAGAAATGAAAAATACACACAATGTGCAAACATTACAAGCTAGGAGGTCTAGAATGAACTTGGGGGGACATGTCTCACAAGACGACACGACAATAACAGCATGCGGGGGTCAAGGACAGAGTGAGAGCGACTTCACTTCTATGCTCTATACATGGAGGTGACAAAATGCTACCAGAACAGGAGGGAGGGGAGTGTTAATGTGTGTGGGAAAGAGGAATGGACACTACTTATAAATATCTGACTCGCTGATTGTAAGTATTGAGCCCTAATATACTGCTGACGGCTGTTTTTTAGATTTAAAACGTGCTAAATAATTACCAATGTCTTTATGTATTCACAAATGGATCATACATATGATTTTTATGTTAATCATTTAGCATTAAAGACCCACAAAACACAAACTGTCAGTGTTCACAGTGGGCAGTATACAATGAATGTGTGCATGTTTGAGAAGGAAAGTGCAAAAGAAAGAACAAAACAGAGAATCATTGCAAGAATAAGGAGAAGGATTACAATAAAAAAAAAAACCAAACAAACAAACAAACAAAAAAAAAAAAGGCGAACTGTTTGTACTCACATTGCTGGCTGGGATCTGTGTCGGTGGTCAGTTTGACATAGTTGGAAGGGAAAAGGCCAATGGAACCATTTAGCTCGCCCTTCCACCAATCAGGATCTTCCCTGCTCAGCACATTAATAATCTGACCCTTCCCAAAAGGTAGCTCGTCATCATTCTGAGCCGTGTAATCATACATGCCGATCACCTGGCACACTGAAAACACAAGAACAAGACAGTCTTGGATAACACTCGACATTTTTCCAGAAGTTTTGCTTCCTGAATAAAAAAAAAGAAAAAAAGTTTTGCCTTGTCAGAATCACATAATGGTGCTTATAAATGGTAGATCAACTTAGCTTATTCTATGTTCACACATACACGGTTGCGGCCGAGTTAACCGAGATAAGCCTTTTCCGGCCTTACCTGCAAAAATCCTGGTTAAGCATTTAGGAAGGTCAAGAAAATATGCAAATTTAGCTCCGCCCCCTATGCAGTGGACAACAGAGATCAAGTTCAAGTTCAACTGGTTGCACACAGGACTCATTGTCTTTGGGCTGTTTGTATGTCAA